>CM060958.1:85601377-85906377 GCA_030765055.1 Mantis religiosa
GCGATCTCACAATGGCGCACGTTTCTTCTCCTTGATACAGAGCGTCTACCGCGCATCTGTGGAACTGTGATCGCAGCGCTCCAGCGAGGATAATTTGAAACATAGCTTACTTTCTGGACGCCCTTTGTATTAGTAACATCAGGAACTTCGTTATCTTCTCACAAACTTTTTCCACAGACCTTAAAGCAGAACACATTTCAATATTCGAAGTCTCACCTCAGACCCTCCCACGGAACGTGACTGTACATTAGGACAGCTTTGGGTCTTGAGGTTCCAAAAGTCAGTGTCTCGCAACCTGCACCCGCCTGCTTTCAATGTTTTGGTGTCCAAGGTTCCTGCCCTGAATTTCTAGATTTCACTCAGGCATTTGATAGAGTGGCATGACGGCCTCCTTTATAATCTACATGAGCTAGGTCTTCAGCTCTACTTACTTAACTAGATTACCAGCTATCTTCAGAACGCCAATTTTCTGTGCGTCTTGGTTCAACGCATTCCTCACCCTGTACTATTTCAGCAGGCGTGCCCCAGGGTAGCGTCCTTGCGCCTCTTCTTTACAGTCTATATACTACTAACATGCCTGAACTTCCTGCAACAGGTACCGCACTGTTTGCTGACGATACAGTCATCTTTACTTCGCACTTCTCTATTGAAACTGCCGTTGCAAACCAACAGTCTTCCCTGGACATGTTCCTGCACTGGTTATCTCGCTGGCGTATCGCTGTTAATCCAAGCAAATGTCTTCTTAAGCTTCTCACCTTGCGCAGGCCTGCTGCTCCAGCAGATATACGACTCTATAACACTGAAGTCCCCTGGTTACCTTCTGATTGTGCAGTCAAATATCTTGGCATCCAACTTGATCGTCGGCTGACATGGAGTACAGATATCAAAAGCAAACTAAATCAAGCCTATGCTCGTCTTCACAAGCTGTATCCCATCCTCAACCGCAAATCCTCTTTACGAGTCGAATGTACGCTGCTACTATAAAAGAGTATTCTACGACCACTTCTTCTATATGACAGTCCTGTATGGGGATGTGCTTCACCTACTAATTCACCAACTTTAGGTGTTTCAAAACAGAATATTACGATTGTCTGTGAACGCCCCATGGTACATCCGGAATGCACAGCTGCATAGAGAACTGGACATGGTCAGCATGAATGAGTACATCTCTACAACGACAAGCAGATTCTTTGCTCACCTTCCTTATGTATCATGTGCTTTATTCTTCCAACTGGGACGTCACCTTGATGCTGCACCAAGACTGAAGGTACGCTTGCCACAGGACAAGTAATTTAGAAGCTTAATTTATACTCACACTAATCAGACCAGTTTGTTTGAGGACTCTAATATGAGTATCCTATTTCCATGTATGCTCTAATTTTATTATGTGTATTACGGATATACCTCCACAATTTGTATAGCACCAACTATGCTGAGCAACTGAAATAAAAACTCAACAAAAAAGTACCTGCCCCGGTTATCACTGGCGCTACTGTGGTTTTGCAAAGTTTTTTCGACGCATTTCTCAAATGGGAAGTAATTATGTTTTATTCTTTCTCATGCAAAGCGTGATAATTCAAAAGTAATCACATAGTGACTAGTAGTTTATATAGTGTATCGTACAGGAAAGTAAACATAAACTGGATGACTATCTGGATTAATAAGAATAAGAAACTGAGCTGGAAAACGAAACTTATGTAAAAATAGTGCGCAGAAGAGTGACTAGAAACAGGCCTGTGAATTAATAGCATCAAATTTCTAATAACTATTGGAAGCAATAAATAACAAATATAAAGTTCTGTTAAAAATTTCTTTTCTATGATAATCTGTCCTTTATCATAATTCTAAACACCAAATTAAACATTCTTTCCCTCAAGCTTGTAAATAACAGTACGCCAGTACCCAACCTCATTAATAATATCAAATTATTTTGTTAATTTCAATAAAATGTAAACAACATGTGAAGAGCTTAAGCCAGGACAAGAATGTAAATGTGCTGTCGACAAGTTCAAGTTTTGTGCAACGAGTGGGTGACACGGTGCCCTGGGCTAAGCTGCAACAGGGATCCAATCTGCTTCTCTGCAAATGAGGAACTCGTTTTAATCAAGACAACACTTCCCCCACCACGTACCATGTCTTGCACAATTTCCCCCGTTTGAAAAATTAAAGGTGGAACAACGAAACGCCTTCTCTTAACAATTTTCCCGGCTGTTTAATGCGATGCTCCACAAAGTCTGTGTTTCAACGGACAATTTACTCGGAATCGCAGTATTACAGCTGCGTCTACTAATTTAAATAAAAAAAAAAACATCGGAAGGCTCTTTTCCAAACAAGTACACAGAAACTTAGTTACTGCAAAGAGTTTTATTTGGGGAACCACACCACCACAAGAAAGCCAATTGTACTACTGACTGCAGATTAATCCCAATCCACCACGTCCCAAACATCCGATACTGAGATTGAAAATACACGATTTGAAGCGCAATGAACCTAAAAACAAACAGGATAACTCAATAGTCCAACGATATATTAAATATTAAATTAGTTACGTAAGTTCTGCGCTGTTCAAGAACCTGACGCGAAGATTTTCAAGAAATTCTCCCAACTCAGTCTATCCTTGAATGGAAAATCCTTCGTTATTTTTCATTTTTTTTCAAAAATAGCTCCAAGGATTCTGATTAGAACACCATAGGTTAAATATATTTGTATGACAAATACAATGCATATTCTCACTTTCTTCTCGGGCAGCCAGCCAGATGAATAGAGCATTAGATATCGATAATACACTGGCCCACAGAGCTTTGTCTATCCCTGATCCCAGCCATTTAAAACAAGAATTACAGCACCTGAGACTCACTTTTCCGTCAAAACGGCTACTCTGACACTGAAGCCTCGATCACCAGAGCTAAGAAAGGGAAACCTGTAATACAGCAAGCGTCAGATAAGCCTATCGCTACAGCCTGCATCCCGTTTACCGGCAATCTATCCGGCAGAATCAGCAGAATTCTCGCCAAATACAACATTAGGACCATCCACAAGCCACTTCCGAAGGTTAAACATTGTTGAGAGCAGTGAAAGACGAACTGGACTTCCAAGTTCCGGGAGTGTATCGCATTCTCTGTGATTGTGGGACACCGTATATAAGACAAACCGGAAGGACCATCGCTTCCAGAATAATCGAACATGAACGGAGCATTCGTTTAATGCAACCTGGGAAGTCTGGGCTGGCAGAGCATTGTTTTGATAACGACCATAGAGAAAATTTTCGGAAGACGACCATCTTGGAAAAATGCAACAGTTACTGGGAGCGGAGAATTAAGGAGGCTTTAGCGATTTCCTCTGAAAGGACCACGCTTAATCCTGATGCTGGATTTCAGTTCAGCTCCTCTTGGAAACCGGCCTTAAAATGGAAATCCGTGGAATTAAGAAGTAAAGATCAATACAGCTTGATAATCAAGTTATGTAGTTACGTTTCTTTGACACAATTTTCTATACTCACGCCATCTCCTGACCTGGCATTTAATTTACTGAAAACAGTCTTTTGTTCAGTAAAGCGAATTTTGATAGTGTTTTGTCTTTGTTTATAGTTGTGTTATATCCAGTATTTCATTTGTGGTTATAACATTTTATAAATATCCTGATGATGGGAGAGATGCACGCTCCCGAAACGTCGATATCTAATCGTCTCTTCACCTGGCTGGCTGCCCGAGAAGAAAGTGAGCGCATTCGTCGCCAGGAAAGCTTCAGGTCTTATTTTACAATGCATATTTTTAATCTTCTGTAAACGGCTGATGAAGTCATCTTCATTATGAAAGCCTGCATGGTTTTATAACCGTATACGGTAGACAAACCGAACGGTATGGCTATGGCACGCATTCGGAAGGCCTGGGTTCAATTCTCGTGGCCGACCTACATGGCGCATGGGTTTTCGGGGGGTTTCCCAGGCCAGCAAGCTGGGTAGGTCGTGTGCCGTGGCGTAGCAGGCTAAGGCGGCATACCTTGGTCCCTGGCCACGGATAGCCACCCGGTTTCGATCTCACCCATGGGGTGCAGATTAAAATTCCCGGATATAGGATCGGTGCCAACTCAGCATTGTGAGGAAAGTGAGGAGCTTACGCTAAGTAAGCGGCCCTGGGCCCGAAAACGAACATTCCGGCTGGGGGATGCCGAGATGCTGACCACATCTCCTCCCCGTACCGGTTGGATGATCGCCCATCTCTGCCGTGCGTAAGTGGGCGTGAGGCCGGCAGTCGGGTTGATAGGCCTAGGTCCTCTTAGGGCTGTCGCGAAAGTGGTTAACTTTAACCAGACTGGGTAGAATACAAGAAGAAAAGAATAGAAAATGGCGCAATCTGCGGGTAATTCTACGCAACCTAACCGTGCTAGGTGTTACTATCCCTCGTCTAATTTGCAGCTATTTGCTAAGATCTGTAAAGTGATTCATTTTAAAATTTACGGTGTTCTTAATATGAAAGATTTTTATTTCAAATGTTTCGGAATTACGTCAGAAAAGCCTTTAAAACTTCATCGATTGAAGCCATTATATTTTTCCTTGCATTGACTACTTAAATCTGTTTTTCTTCATGACAAGCCATCCATATTAACAAATTTCAGAAAAGACGTCACTGTTTTACTTAATGCTTCCTACAACAATGTTGCAGTTAAAAATAAACTTATAACTTTAAATACACAGACAGCTATCTTCCCTGTCAATCTCAAGGAGGATTAAATTCCAATGAGCCAGCCATCTGTGGAGGTACACGAGGGTGGAAGAAGAGACAAATCAAGCAAAGATGATGAACTTTGTTATATTGGATATCAGTGACATTTCTCTGATACCTAAGATGACAACAATACGCGAGAGTCAAGAAAATAAAGACGCAAGCAACATTCAGAAATTCTGACATCCACTCCAAAGAATGAAAAAAAGTTGTGCATGAGGGGATTAGGTTAGGACAAGGAAGAGCAATAAACGCAATTCTATTTGCAGATGATATAGTTTTAATCTTTGACAAGGAAGATAGACTACAGAAAGCAATATATCAACTAAACCAAATTTGTAAAAAGTATGATATGACAATCTCAAAGACAAAAACAAAAGTAATGGCATTCCAGGGAAAATACCCAATAAGGACCAAAATTGTAGTAGAGGAAACTATAATAGAACAAGTATCGCACTTTCAATACCTTGGCTGCGATATAACCTATGAATCGGAAAATCAAGATATAAGGAATAAAATACAAAATTTCCAAGCAGTTTGCGGAACAATTAAGAGAACCCTCAGGAATAAAGCAAGGAAAGAAACTCAAATAAGATTCTATAAAGTGATGGCAATCCCAATACTAAACTATGGAAGTGAGGCATGGATAATAAAGGAAAAGGAAAAGAGTAAAATACAAGCTACTGAAATGAGATTCTTAAGACCAAACAAAGGATGTACAAGAGAAGATCATATTAGGAATGAAATTATTAGAAAAGAATTAGAAGTACAACCGTAATTAGAAGAAATCCAAAGATATAGAAACAAGTGGGTCGAACACCTTAATCACATGCCAAGGGAAAGAATACCAAAACAAGCCTTCAATTATAAACCAAGAGGACGAAGATCAATAGGACGCCCACTAAAGAGATGGCTTCAGGAAATGTGAGACCGGAACAGACTTAAGCCTAACCCGCGAAGGAAGAAGAAGAAGAAGAAGAACACCCCAAAGAAATAGGTGTTAGAGTAAGCGGATGTATGGCAGGATAAGAAGAAATGTTTCGCCAAAGCGGGAACACAAAAGCAACTTATAGAAGCTAAACAGATTAAGATGAAAACGAGACTCTTCGATGAAGATAGTTGATAAAGAAGCGGATGATGACATGATCTCCAGTTTGTCGCAGACATATGACATATCTGTGTCAAGAATATGGTCGTAATGCAGAGATATGATACCGATGCATTCTGTGATCTGGGTGAGTTTATGCAGATTGCAGTACATCCGAATCTGCAGAAAACTTCAAAAGCCTTGGTAATAATGATATTTAACAATAGTTTTTTCTCCAGAATTTACAAAAAAAGTCCATTTTATTTGTGAAAACTTACTTTGTATTGTTTTAAATTACTAATAAATATACATGGACACCGTAAGCATGGTTTCTTGAATTGATTACTTCAAGATTTTACTTCGGTATGATATCAGTGTATAATGCGTCGGTCAGAGAAATAATTGATAATCTACGTGTTATTACCCCAAATAGGTGGTGAATGGTACGCAATCCTTCACATTAGATTCTATGGCTTTGACCCATTCTTCAGCGAGATTTATTACTCCACGATGGTACCAGTCTCTAGTTTTTGATGCGAAGAATTCTCTGACACCCACTTGCGCTGCTTCAGTCTTGTCAAAATTTCTTCCATGTAGAAAATGGGCCAGGTAAGGAAAAATATGATGGTCTGATGGTGCGAGATCAGGGTTGTATGCTGGTTTTGGTAGCACTTAGATTCTTCCCAATTCATGCATTGTTTCCCTGGTCCATGCAGTATGGGGTGTCGCATTGTCCTGTTGCAATACAACTCTATTTCGGTTAAATAATCTGGGTATCTCCTTCTCAAAGTGTCATGAACTCCTTGCAGTTGTTAAGAGTAAAAATCCGCTCAATCGCCCACTCGTTTGGAACAAACAACCAGCGGATCACGCCTTCAGAATTCCACCAGACATACATTACTTTGGCACCCAACTCGTGATTTTAACGATGAATTTGGTAGGTTGGCGGGGTTCAAGCTACCGTTTCGAGGGCGCAGGGTTTGGGTAATATACCCATTTTTCATCACAACTGAAAACTCTTCAAACAAATCTATCATCCATGGGATTACGGATAAGCTGGCGACAAATATACACTCTACGTTCAGCCTATTGAGGTGTCAGTTCATGAAGTACAGATCTACAACTTTTGTATGATTTTTCAAGTGACATAATGTGGCGATGTATGGTATCTTTTGATGCACCAAGTTCTACGGGTACTTTATTGCTGATTTTCTCGCAAAACGTGGCGTGTATCCTCAATGTTTCCTACCATAGGTCTTTCAGAACCTAGTATTTTTTTAGTATTTTCGTCTCCATTGTTAAGGCGTTGGAACCATCGTTGTGCCACACCTCACTAAGGACACCTTCTCCTTCCACTTCACATATTCTTCGAGCTGCGGTAGTGCCTTTATAATCTTGTTTCCAATAGTGTTTTATATGGACTAAATTAAAACTTCCTTATGTCGATTTTGTGATTGTTTAATAACAATTGAAGACTGATACACGCTCACGATGTACGCAAAATTAGCCATAGTATCCTATAAATAGCATTGCCAAACCAAAGAAACCTAATAAATTTTCCAAAACAGTAAAATCAAACAAACGCTTTTACTTGTGAGATCATCTAATATATCTACATTATGTAGCCTTCTGCCAGTCCAAGACAAAGCCAGGTTCTGTCTATGGGCACAGAGAAGCTTCAGGTAACTAGGCAAGTGACGGCTGTTAATGTTCTTAATTATTATGTGTAAAGGCCGGAGAGATATGCGCTCGCATGCGATACAAGTTAGCTGGACACAGAGTATGACTGACGTCAGGTGTACAGCACAACCATCAAATTTGCAAACATCGAAAACGACGTAACGCAGTACTCTGAACTAGTGAAGCATTGCCTTGTAGACGCAAGGTCAAGGTGTAGTATAACGCAATTGTTTTGTTTCCTGTCACTGTCATGTCAGGATACACCTACCTGCCTTTGTTTACATGCGCAAGCAATAACAATGCAGTCCATGTGTATTATACGTATGAAAAAGCAACAACAACAAAACGCACACGTCTCCGAGCTTTAGTTTTGTGTATGGCATTCCGAGTGTGGGCCTCTTGTAGCCGAATTGTGCCCTGTACATTGGCACATTGACACATTGGGCATTATAACAGAAAATGATACACATCTAGTTCGGTATACCGGTCAGAATTGACAGAGACCAGGACAACATTCGAGTTCTGGTAGACACATGCAACTGGGCTATACACATTAGCTCATTTGAATTCAGCATTAATGATACAAACTGATGGCCAAAATCCTTGAGATTAGAGTTGTGCATCAACGAAACGAAACATTCATTTGGAACTGATTAAAAACACAAATGACGTTATTAGAGCAATATCATATTTAAAAGTATATGAAACAAGAGCGTACACATAATGGTGTTGGCCATTACTTCTCTAAACGCGACAGCTTTTTGATTACACGCTGTATAGAACAGCATTAACCTTCAGAATTTCTGAAAGTCGCTGAAAAAGAGCCCTAACATCATTATAGCGAGACCAGACATGATAAACAATGTTAACAAAAACCCTCCGAGAGACAATTCCGCCATGTGATGGGACCCAACTTCTGGTCTAGGGCGATTATCCATTCAAGGTCTCCACACAGATAATGACAAGCGTCACACACAGCCGATCGTCCGTCTCTTGTTAAACCAAACATGACAGACCTCGTGACCCAATTTCCTCTTTTATCAGCTTACACACTGCCCTCCGGTTAGCTCCCAGAGTTTTGATCATACTAAAAATACTGACATTCATTAATGTCGTCACAGACAAACAGATGTTAAAACTGTAGTTCTGAAACGGCTGAATTTTCAATTTTTGAATAAATTCTCCCCTACATTCATAGCTATGCACAGAGAGACTTGCCTGAAAAGGAACAGAGATTACGACCACGCCACTTAGATAATTAGAACGAGAAGGCATACAGTAACTGTTTTAAAAATAAAACAACAGCAAGTTACGTATCCGGTACGATTAGTTGGGGTGGGACAATTTTATCGAAATTCTTCCCTGGAGATGCTGAACGTAAATACAAAGCTAGGAAATTAACCGATTTTTCGCGTTTGATACAGAACTTTATCCAAAGCCGCTTTTTTCTTTTGATTCAGCAAGTCTCATAACATATATATTTGATGAAATTGTATATGCAGGAGGGTGCGGAGGCAGTGAGGTCGTAGCGATCGCAGTAAATCAACAGGATCCTCTGATTTCGGGATTTACCAGAGATTATGTGTGTGTGTGCGTGTGTGTGTGTGTGTGTGTGTGTGTGTGTGTGTGTGCGCGCGCGCGCCCCCATTTGTATGACCTGATTTCATATACCAGAAGAACTAAAAATATGGCTATTTTAGCTCATTACCTAAAGTAATTGTCCTGCATCGTAGCGTAGTGCATAAGAGCGTTGTGCGTTAGTTCGCTGCCACGGCATGAAAGTACCGACTGTAGGATCTCAACATTGTGAGAAAATTGAGGAGCTTGGTAGCCAACCCTGGTCTATAAACCAACTTTCCGGCTGGGGGTGCCATGATGCTGACCACATCTCCTCCCCGTATCGGTTGGATGATCACCCACCTCTGCCTTGCATATATGGGCGTGAGGTCGGCAGTCTGGCTTGCTTGCCCATGGGTTACCTATAGTATTAATGAATTGGCGTAGTAGCTTGTTGATATTTTGTAATGAACTTAATGGAAACATTTGTGTTAAGTATTTTGAACCCATTACTTTAAATATATTAAACCTTAAAAGTTAAGTGTTAAAAATCACTTTCAGAGGAATATCCATATTCCATATTTGGCTTTCTTTCTAAAGCAAAAACAGTGAAATTGATTTCTCAGAAGCTTTTTGCATGTTAAATGACATTGCAGACACTTTCTACTGTGATAATTGTGAATGTGACTATAGAAATTAACTTACTAATAATATTTAATATCCTTTGTTAAAGTGGCCAGATGAATTAGATTTTTATCTGACCATTCGTATCTCTTAACTATACTCCCGTTTGCACATGCAAATATATTTAAGATGTGTTTTCATAAACTGCACGTTTTTGACAGCTGTACATGTTTCTGTTACAAGATGTCTCCTAGGCGTTCCTGGAGCTATACTTAAAGATCCTGAGAATTAGCACAACTTATTACGACGTTCCAAACAATACAAGCAGGCACGAGATTTCATTTTAGTAGTATGGCATTATAATCATCATGTTTAATATAGATTTATGAAAGATTCAAAGCTTTCTGGAAATATACCATATATGGATCAGTTTTAGTTAAGTGGATTTTCGTGAACGAAAATTGCTTTGCAACACGCCGAGCTTAAAGCCAAGGTTCTGTATATAACCGATATTTTATTTTTGAGCTGTAATATACACTGTGACATGGAGCTACTGTTACACACAAACACAAGTTCATGCCTTAAAACTGCTTTCTTTGTCTATTTACTAAGTCTGCAAACAAAATTTCCAGTGAATGCTGCCTCTTCTTGAAAAATTAAGGTTTTGGTGGCATACAATAACACTTATAAACAAAATACAACTATAATTGCTTAATTCATTACAAATTTTGGTCTTTTTGTTAACCTCAAGAACTCAACTAAAAACAATAAACCAGCAAATCCGTTTATTTCCTGAACAAGTTATGCCATGAGAATCATGTATGTCGGAAATAAAAAGGGACATCCAGAAGGCGTCTTGAACCAATGCCACTAAAGGCGCCCGTGGTATTGGCCATTCGGCACGCTGCATCTGAGCTACAACTGGATGTCCAAGAAATGCTCTTCTTTACTGGTACTTAAGTTGTTACACATTTTTAGAGTGTATTGAGGGTCGTATTGCACAAAGGACGTTCTAACCTGGGAATTTTGGCCTTCTGAATTCAGGTTTGATTATCTGATATATGTTAACCTCCAATATACAACAAAAAGGAATAACACATTTTTCCACCAGGTTCCTTTTCGACCAGAGCATTATTACTCCGTGACCGGCATACGTGCATTGCGCCTCTATGTAAAGTTTATATAACAAGCTTCCTAAGTGTGATTCTTTAGGTTAGTGTTCCTTTATTCAGAGGATCTAAAATACTGCCACATATAAAGAGGCTATAGTTTGTGTCAGATATTACATTATTTATCGTTAAAGTTGCTTATGAATGCGAACGTGATTGCTTAAATCGTTTAATAGCTATGCCATACATGTGGAATAAACAACACAATAACCTCAAAAACCCATATTATTTTGTATACGTTTTCGAAGGAAGTCCTAATGGTATCCGTAACAAGATTACAAGAACAAACAGCATCCGATGATTAACAACTTAAAGAAGTTCCGGTGAGTGGTTTAAAGATTGTGTAAACTGTTCACTGCTTCTCGTAGGACAACTGATATATGCAATTCGGAGACTTATCTTATTTATTTTTTCATTTATGTTGCCTCGAAATAAATCTTGTCGCTCACAGACAAAAATACCAATCAGTTGGAGAATTTAATATGGTAAAGTATGTGGTTATTGTAGTGCATTTGCTTAGTACAAGGGCACAGAAAACCAAAATTTCGTGATTCAAGTTCACATTTTTAGTGTGATCTACCTTAATCACAATAAATATTTATAAAATGTGCTATGGTGTGCAAAACTTAAATTAAGAACGACCATGTGTCTTAATAAGCACTATATTTACTCTTAATGATTTCCAGGCTACACTTTCAGTGAAAACAATTCAACATTTCAGTGAGAACACAGCTATTCAAGTACAATTCAAGATTATTGTTAATTTTACAGCTCATAACGAAATCTACAACAGAAACAACAATAATAATAATAATCATAATAATTGACTCATGTTTTCGGGTATAGGATATTAATTCTCTTAATTATATAGATGCTATGTTTGAATGCAGCTGATTGAATCGTTTAAAATGGAGCATAGACGGATTCCGTGATTGTTTTCTTGGCCACTTTAATCAAATCACATAAAAGGCCTTCTCAAAACAAATGACATATATCTAATGGCCTAAGAAATGAGAAAAAGAAGGAATAAAGAAAATGGTACTAAGAATCACGCGAGAGGGCGATATATCGATTTTAATGCCGTTTCCAACACATAACTTATCTTTTATCTTCTTCTACCATCCACTTTAGGATTATGAATGGCATTCTGCTCTCACAGTGAGATGTGTAAAAATGAAAATAAAGTGACTACATTTCTGGCAAGCGAGTGCATATATTTTAAACTGCCCGAGCGATTTATTGGATAAATGCCACATGGGAATAAGCCACAAATGTATTTCTTTGTGTACCTGAGTGACTATCGTCTTTAAGTTGTGTTAATTTATACATCCTCACTTAAACCATTCGTACTTATCACATTATAAAGGAATGAGGTTGTCGGGTATAAGAAGGATACATTATCCTAAATTAAATGGATTTATAAAAGGAGGATTGCATTGTGATGGCTTTATATTGCATGCTTTTTAAATGACCACGAAGTAACGAATGATGGCTTAGCACTTCGAAAAGTATTACCTATGTATTTGAAAATTCAAACCATAATAAATAATATGTTGAAAACCGTTCACACTACAAAATTACTACGGTTTACCAATTGTATAAGTTTTCAGGTATGAAGACAATTTCACAAGCTATTCACTGAAAATTTATTTTATTTTTCATGCAAATATCTTAAACATAGTGGCATTTTAATAAAAATTATTAAGCGTCATTTTTATAAAATAAAGTTGAAGTATTTTCCTTCATTTGAAGAGTATTTCGACCTATGTAACACATTTGAAAGATGCAGAACTTAAATGATATGCATGACTATTATCAAACTTTGACATTTTCTAAAATAGTTATTCTTTGGAGTAAGTTTCAAAAGCTGCATTTCTGGAAAAATCTCGCTCTATATTTTTTGAGGGGGCTGGAGAGAATACAGCACCTCTCTACTTAAGTAAACAAAGACAGTGAATTCAGCAAATTTAGATCAATCAATGTATTTCTTTTGAAAACTTAAATTCTCTTTAAATTGGATGCCATTTCTTAGAGATAGAACAGTTACGAACCAGATTGAATATATTATGATAAACAGGACTGTTTGTGAAAAATAATTGGCTAATAATGGTCTTAACTAAAAGTCTGGGATTTAAAGTAGGTACGTACATTATGGTAAATCGCCATTAAGGTATGAATATCAAAATGTACACGAAATGCTCTAGTGATTTATCGAGAAAAAAATGCAAGTCAGAGAATTTATTGTATTGCTGGCATGTTGCTACGGTAGCTCTGTGCAACCGAACGAAAGCCGCGAGATCGGTGGTTCAAATCTCAGCTATGGCATAGAATTTTTCAGTCCTGCCCTACCTACCCAGAACAGTATACGTTACTAAAAACGTCATTATGTACAGTTGGGAACAATGAATTGGTTTTCTATCGTTTTCTATAGGTTTTCTTTACTCACATTGGGCAGAAATTCCTTAACATTACCGGACTTAGGTGAGCTAATCTTCTATTGGTCTACTATAAAGTCAAACACATGTGTTAGTCAGGCCTAGGTGAACGGCGAAAGGGGATCAATACGAAACATATCGCCTGAGCAGCCGGAAGGCATTCTTCGCAATGACAGCGTACACCAGTCTTAGTATAAAAAAGTCAATGTTAACTGAAATAGGTAGATTAAAGAAGCAAGGCATAATACATTTTGAAAGATAAGTGTTAAAATTAACAAATAAAAGCAACAATAATACTCAAGACTATTATTTAAATGAAAAGTATGGTACAATCATTTGTTTCTACTTGCTTGATGTTGAATATGAGCCTTAAATATGTTGTTGTTTTCAAATGCTAGGCTTTGGAAATGAAGCCATTAGCTCTCTTGCTCTCAAATATTTCTGTGTAGTGGGTCCGGCAGGTAGGGCTTCACAGGTTAGAAGATGTTCTTTAGTCATTTCCTCTTCTTTGTTGCACAGAGGACAATTTGGACTTGGATAAATTCCTATTTTGTGTAAGTGTTTGGCCAAATAATCATGTTCCGTAAGTAATCTAAAATCTGCTACTGCAGCTTTACGTGGGATTTCTGGAATAATTTCTGGATTTTTAATTAACATTTCCATTTTTTATCTTTGGCTTTGTTAGATATTGATTGGTTTTTTTGTTTTAATACTTGTTTTTGATTAATCTTTTTATGGATGTAAAGGGTAACTTTTTACTTTTGTTCTGAATTAAATTTGCACCCTTTTGGCAAGAAAATCAGCTGATTCATTTCCAGCAATTCCACAATGTGCAGGTATCCATTGTAATATAATTCTTTTCTGTAGTTTTTGAAGTTGTATCACTTTGTGACATTCTTTAATTTGGATTGATCTCATTTTATATGAACTTATTGCACATAATGTTGCATTTTTAATGCATCTATTCTGTATATAAGGTTTTGGAGTGAAATATGAATAGCCGTTACTTCTGCATCAAAATTTGTTGTGTGGTATCCTGCTGGTTGATAGAATGAGAACAGTGCACCCTTAATTCCTGCTCCTGAAACTGAAATATTAACCTATGAAAATAACTTGCAGCCGCACCATGACGAGCGCTTAGATCACTTGACTCTCATCAAGGCAGCCCGGATTCGATCCCAGGCACCCGGCGCTGGTGCGGGTTTTGTTCAGGATTTCCGGTTCCCCCTGTAATAATTCCACCAATTGCTATATTATAATCTTTCCTTTTATCCACTTCGCCCTCATTCCGTTCGTCTACCTCCCTCACTCTCATTCCAGGGACCGGGCTGATCACCCATCCCTTGGATTTCTGTCTCTGATCCATAGTTGTGGCTCGTTCACCATACGGTGGGGTACCTCTACCCGAATAAGGATTGGAGGATCATAAATGAACAGGACTGTGTCTTATATCAAGAGAAGAAGAAGAAAATAGGTTGGTCCTAGGGTCAGGAGTGAAGGAAGAAACAAAAGGAAAGACATTAAGGGGAATGCTAGAACCAGGTATAGTGTAGGGAATGTGTGTGGCAAATATAGTTTAACATTCCCTTATTGAGTGTTACCGATATAATCCCAGCTATTTGTAATAGTAACTCAGTATAATGGAAAATATTTACCTCATTTGTACGTTAGTAATTTCAGCTACTAAGAGTGTTTTTAGATTTAGAGGTAGCTCCAAATATGGTGGAGGACTCAAGCCATATGTGTTTAGTATCCCCGGAAGCGCAAGAAAGGTCGTCGGGAGGGACAAAGCAGAGTGGGGCGTCCTTGGGGATTAATGAATATCGAGTCACTCGCAGGAAGTTATTAATAAATGTAGGAATCAGTCACGAACCCAACCATTCATTAATTTGTATTAGCTGCAGTTGCACTTTCATAGAGAAAGAAATCAGAAAAGAAGCTTAATGGTTTAATTGGGGATTAAAGCCCTATCCCTGAATTTCTAACACATCCCTTGCTTATTTTAATTGCAACCGGGTACAAAGGAAGGTTAATGATTCCAGATTAACAGAAAAAGGCCATACATTAAAGTGTGAACATGTGGGAGGAAAGCGGATGTCCTTACTGATAGGGGTTGCTTATTTAGCAGCGCATTAGGTAGTAAATTCTTTGATGTCTTTGTGGGAAAACTGTTATGCGAGGAGAAAAACAATACATTAATGTGCGAACATACTAAATTACCAATTACTTACCAAGTTATCTGCACTTATACCCTTGTATGTAAACCAGTGCGTACGATTCCATGCACTCGACTGTACATCTCGTGTAATTTGTGGTTTCTGTTACAAGACATAATTCAGCAACATCTGAGATAGTGCAAGCTGAACTATAAGTGGTACTTGTTGAAAGTTCCATACATTAGCCCCAGCTGTGTTTGTATGTGTTTATGTGGCGGCCCCGAGCTACAGTAACTTACGCGAGCCTAGCATACCTCTCTCGGCAAGCAGCGGTTATAATTCTCATACCGAGCAGACGAAGAACTGCAATCACTCAACTGGCAGCTGCACCGGCAAATAAATGTTTCGCAGTCTGTCTTCAGCAACACAGACCTGATAATCTTCCATTATACTACATACGTCTGTGTCTGTTATGCCTTTTCATGGTTATATATGTAGCATTTTTACACCAAGTTTTCAGTATATAAAAACTTATTGAGTGACCAAAGAAAGTCGAGAAGAGAAACTACATCCAAGTAAGATAAAAAAATTAAACAGTATTATTAAGAAGGGGAAATGCAAGCGAAGACATGTGATTATCATTCTTAATGAAAAAAACTGCTAATATATCACATTCACGAAATAAAACGTTCACCTAAGATTTTTTAACCATTATCGTTCATTTGATATACTTGTAGAAACTAGTTTTGCGTAAGCTACCAGAACACTATTTCATCCCACACAAAATTTATTCAGAGATTTCACTGGAAATACAAGTTTTAAAGACTGAAAAGATAAACGAAAAAGACAATTGAGAAAAACGTTTTTGTACTTGCGTTTGTGTCTAGGTAAATAGTTGGTTAAATAACGAAGTTGGTATTTTATATCAACTTCTTCCAACGAAGCGGTGTAGAGATTTTATAAGAAATCCCGTTTAATACTGCAATTTGTACAAACTTCCTCTTGCAAATTTCGAATTTTTTCAGAAATGGCTCTAAATGACGCGAATAAACATGTGGGGATGTGGAGTTTTATCCAACCAAGACGATTCCCTATCTCTCCCAGAGTCTGGAAGTATGAATGAGTGTGAATGTTTGTTTAAAAGCTAAAACCCGCCAATATGACCACTGCAAATAAAGGCGGTTGTTATACCTACGTCCCAACTGGGGCATCCGCGAGAGTAAGGAGAGGTGACAGGAGACAAACTGCGGCGGACCCGAGGAGTCGTGAGCACAGTCCCTGCTCTCGGTTGCTATTGTTGTTGTCGTCGTCATCGTCATCATAGCCCTCCTTGGTAGCGTGGTGGTAGCATGTCTGCTTCAAGTTCAAGATGTCCCGAGTTCGAATCTCGGTCAGGGTGAGTTACCTCGATAAGGTTATTTCCGGGATTTTCCCTTATCCTGTAAGACGAATATCGGGTAATTCTAAGCTCCATGGACCCCGGATTCATTTGAGCATCATTTCATCCATTCCATTCTTCGTCCGATATGTCTTAACGTTGGAGGACTAAATTAAAAAAATAATCATCATATCATCATCATCATCATCATCATCATCATCATCATCATCATCATCATCATCATCATCATCATCATCATCATCATCATCATCATCATCATCATCATCATCATCATCATCATCATCATCATCATCATCATCATCATCATCATCATCATCATCATCATCATCATCATCATCATCATCATCATCATCATCATCATCATCATCATCATCATCATCATCATCATCATCATCATCATCATCATCATCATCATCATCATCATCATCATCATCATCATCATCATCATCATCATCAGCAGCAGCAGCAGCAGCAGCAGCAGCAGCAGCAGCAGCAGCAGCAGCAGCAGCGCAGTAGTGTAGTAGTAGCAGCAAATTATTCACTATAAAATACACTACAAACTCTAGGAATTTTTAAGTATTAATGGCAATAGGAAGATAACAAAGCTAAGCTGCTAGCGAACTTAAGCCCTTATCCCTTTGATGTTATACTCAACACTTACAGACGGTGTTTACTTACCCTTGGCCGCTGTCGTTTACACTGAATTCATATGCGTATGTACTGCCACAGTTACTCCATTTTTTCCTCATGAAAAATAACGTATCTAATAATTAACATACTAAACATCGGACATCAAATAGAGATGGCGTCATTGGGCCAGTCTTACGGATAGCATAATAATAGTTTAACTCTAAACTAGCTTGTATTCACAGTTGCAGGTCAATATCCTGCTTAGTTTTTGAATGACAAGTATGGAAGTATCACGAAAATGGAGGATTTGGAAAAATAAGCAGTGAATAAATACTTTCATTTGAAAGGCTTAACGCCTAAAGCTATCAAGGAAGAAATGGGCAGTGCGTTGAAGGACTCTGTTCCTTCATACACAGTGATTGAAAGGTGGGCTGCGAGTTTAAAATGGGACGTACGAGCACTAGGGATGAGCTTCACTCTGGGCGCCCACAGCTCCAGAGATCATTGAACAAATTCATCGTTGGTTACTGGAAGATCGCAGATTAAAGTTGTTGGAGATAGCAGAGGATGTAAACATATAAGAATGTGTAGGCAATATTTTAAGTAATGTTTTTGGTTTCACAAGGGCTGTGCAAGATGGGTGCCATATTTGTTGACATCTGATCAAAAGTTACAAGAAAAACTGTGTTTGTTAATGATTTGGAACTCCACCGTAAAAATCCCAGCGAACTTTTGGGACGGCTTATTACCATGGATGAAACTTGGATGATTCACTACACTGCAAAAAGTAAATCACAAGCAAAACAGTGGATTGCGCCAGGTGAACCAATTCCAAAAAAGGTGAATTTTTCTGGGAGCACAGGGAATTATTTTTTTGATTACTTGGAAAGGGGTAAAGCTATCACTGTTGACTACTACGCAAGCTTACTGCGACGTTTGAATGATGAGGTGAAAAGAAAAGGACCTCATTTGGCAAAGAAAAATCTTGTTTCTTCATGGCAATGTTCCGGCCATCGTTCAGTCTTGCAATATGTTCGAATGTAAGTTCGAATTGCTTCAACATCCCCCTTACTCGCCAGAACTAGCACCCAGTGACTACAACCTGTTCCGGAATCTCAACAATTTCTTGGAGGACGAAGACTTCACAGCAACGAGAAGGTCATTGATGCAATAAACAACTATTTTGAGGACCATGATAAATCGCACTAGAGATGGTTTAAATTAAATGTGTAGTATTTAACGCCCGCCTTTACTACATACGGCACCGCAGGCGGTGACACTGATGATACATGAGATGAAGATGGAGCACCGGTGGAATGAGATGGCGGGAGAAACCGGAGGTCCCGGAGAAAAGCCGCCCCAGTGCCGTGTTGTCCACCACAAATCTCACTTTGTAGTTGTCTGGGATCGAACCCGGGCCGCCCTGGTGAGAGCCAAGTGGTCTAAACACTGAGCCACGGCGCGGCCAGAGATGGTTTAATTATATTAGAACATCGACAGGACAAAAGTATTAGATTTTCTGGAGAGTATGTTGAGCAATAAAGGGAAAAACCTAGTAAATGTTTTTATTTATTGTAAGGTTCGGGACTTATCAGCCGACTCTCATATTTAAAGTCCTGTTTAACATTATAGATTAAATACAGACACATACGTACTCTTTTTTATTGATTTCATAAGGCTTTTTACAACATAAAACCCCAAAGAAAGTTGAAAGGAGAGCGTGAAATGTTGTAGCTACAACAAGACAATTACACAGAGATCGAGAGCAGTGATGGTTTTACTATCTAGGGAGATGAGGTTTTATTGCTGCCATCAACTACCAGCGGAACAAAGGTGGTCCGCGACACTCAAGGTTGTATGAATGCGAAACAAGTTAATATGCTAATTTCGGTTGCCTCTAGCAACAACTGCACTCTTTTATCTCTCGTACTAACCAACCCCCTCACAAATCGTTCTTGATATATTAGAGCGAGGCTGCAGTAAGGGCTGATAAACAGTACCGCCCTCGTGTCCGACCGGTAAATTGGCTCGCTTCTCAACTAGCATCCTGCTGGGGCTCGAACTCACACTGTTTATTAAAAAGAAAACATAAAAATAATAGAAAACGCTGATATTTAACACTAGCGTGACTTTCCATACTTAATACAAAGTGAAAATGGCTTCAGTATAATATAAAAGTGATTTTAATTTCCAAATTTCGTTAACTAAACACACATTTCTCCTAAACGTGGTTTAAATTAAGCAACGAGGAGTTATTTACATTAAGCTTTCGGAAACAAATCTCAGCTGTTTGTATCACAAGCCAGTATGTGAAAGTAAAAGGCTCCTGAGAACGTGTTTAGGGGAGGAATGGTACCTTCTTAAATGTTACAAAGCAACCAACTTCATTTGTTGAAACTAAAATATAGAACAACAAATACCACTGAAACTTACAGTGTGGTAGGCATTTATTTCCGCTTTAGCAAAGGAGTAGATCTTATTCACATTTCTCAAATGAGCCCGGGTCCATGGAGCTTAGACTTACCCGACATTCGTCTTTTAGGATAAGGAAAAACCCCGGAAAAACCTTATCTAGGTAACTCACCCTGACCGAGATTCAAACTCGGGACCTCTTGAATGTGAGGCAGACACGCTACCGAGGCGGGCGGAAATTTTGTATTATTATAATTACATTCCTATGTTTTATATTTTGTGCATCCTGAAATGATACTTTATTTTTATCTGTATGCGTAACTGTACAATCTGGAGTGAGAAAAATGGAATACAATGGGTTTGTTGTTAATCTCTTGATCTTAAATATAAAACAGCTATGGATAGAGTCAACATGAAAAATTCAATGCCACGGCCCGGATTTGAACCACGTATCTCCTGGTTTCCGTCCAGTCGCTCTTAACCTTTGAGCTACCATGGCCAACGTGCCTCCTGACATTAAATTCTCCAGTTGACTCGTATATGTCCCCGGTAGACCAGTAGGGGCTCTCGCATCCGAGATACACCGTATGTGGCGACTTACTATTCTAAGTACTTAAGTCCCAGGCTTCACCATTTAACTCTTATTATTTTAGTTAATTAATGGAAATTAATCATTTCTCCACACTAGCCTTATATGGGCTAAAATAATAAGAGTTAAATGATGAAGCCTGGGACTTAAGTACTTACGGTAGTAAGTCGCCACAAACGGTGTATCTCGGATGCGAGAGCGCCTAGTGGTCTACCGGGGACATATACGACTCAACTGGAGAATTTAATGTCAAGACGGCACGTTGGTCATGGTAGCTCAAAGGTTAAGAGCGACTGGACGGAAACCAGGAGATCCGTGGTTCAAATCCCGGCCTTGGCATTGAATTTTTCCTGTTGACTCTATCCATCAAATATCTGAGCCTATATAAGGCTAGTGTGGAGAAATGATTAATTTCCATCATAACTAAAATAAAACAGCTATACCTGTCCGAAACTTTCTGACAGTCACCGTAGTTACAAGTTTACAAATAGTCTTAGTAGAATTTTGGTTATATTTGCCAATAGTAAAGATTGTAAATATAGGTATGAAGAATTTTAAGTTTATACAATGGCTCAAATTGATAAATGTGCTAAAATAATATATTCTTGGCGATAGTAATTTTAAATTTGGTTTTCGCATATACTTTGTAAGAGGCTACTGGGCATTTTAGCGCTACTAGCTAAATTATTCCTTAACCACACTTTCTTCTATAAGGTCGATTCTGATCATGTGACAGTGTACTGTTTACGGGAATTCGTTAAGACATGCCACTTTCGACCACTCCACCACCACAAACCTCCGCGTATTGGCTCCTGTTTGTTTGGTAAGGTTTGACTAGTCATAGAGGGAGCTGATAGACACCGAGTGGAAACTAGTGCTGATTAGATAATGTGAAACCAATAGAAAGAAAAGCTATTCGTGATCTAGGGGGATTTGTTCACTTTTTACTCTTCTAAATTTAGGCAGCGAGTTTAGTTATATACGCTTTCATTTTTAACAGTTATATGACTATATTAGTTACATAACTAATTAACTTTTATGGTTTGTAACAATCAGAATAAGAAGGCATTGTCTTCTCATAAAATTTGTTCATGGTCGTTTGTCGTAGACTCACCCTTTTAAGACAATCCATTTGTATTGTGACTTTGTGGGTTCGTAGAACTAAAAGGCCGAGTTGCAGAAATTAAAAATCTCCGTTATTTTCGCAGAAATACTCTTATAGATTACAGCAGCATTACGTTACATACCCCATCAGTCTACCAAGGTCGACCACAATAACAAACATTGACAGCAGATTACATCATTAGCTCTCGTTACACAGCTGGCTGTCTCTCATTTCACAACTACAACTCTCAGTTGTTCTCTCTGCTTACTCACTCTGTTTACCACTACTCACTTTGCGAGCCGTCACGCCCTTAAATACTTAATTCGTAATTCTAGATTGTTCTAAAATAAACCAGAACCCGAACAATCTCTATCAGTCCAGAAATTTCCGGAAGAATAAAGAAACCAAATATTCTATCACATTTCAGAAGCGTAACTTAATCTATGCCGGCAAGTCCTTTCTTTACCTCAGTTATCTTTGCTTGCTGGCAATCATTAATTGCTTAGCAAGGGTCCTTATTACCATGAAACTTTATCCACCGACTGTTTTCTTATTTGTGCCGAAACTTTTATGCCTGTTGCCGTGACAGTATTCTCTGGCCCACGTATTTGGAGAGTACAGTGTAAATAAACTTGTTGAACTGTAACGCGGACATTTGTCACCGCTATTCTCTTCACAACTGAGGTATAAATTTATTTGTGATTTTGTAAAACCTCCCTAGCAATTACTTACAAAGAAAATTCACAAGTGCAGAGAGGTAGGAAAACCCAGAAAAGCAATTCGTCTTCTGTGGAAGCGCGGCCACATTCTGTCACTACCTCCCCAGACACAAGCTAACTTTTTTTTCCACCCCACATTGCTTTAAAGCCACGTTATTTCAAACTTAGACTTTCAATAACTTTGGGTGGTTCGAACACTAGGTGCCATATTTTTCCTTCAAAGTCGTTTGCTGACAATTCGCTCGCCTCTGGAGAAAGGAAAGAGCTGAAGGGTGGAGGGGAATACGAAAAAGAGAAGAAAAGCGAATGTGTCGGAGTGAAGATCATCACGTCCTTGCAAGGGAAACGAATTGGTGCACCCCAAATTAGGTTTAGCGATTTCTCGAGGTTTTATTTCATACACACAGTAAGTACTAATCAAATTTCACCATGTACGGAGTCGAGCGAGGTTCTTCAAATCCTTTAGGTTGGCAGACGTGCATGTCAAGTATTCTGACTGTCATTCTGATAACGTGACTCGCAGAGAAATTTGATAATTTTTCTTTTTGATGCTTTACATCTTATTTGCATCTACAATTGGCTTGTAGACCGGAATGACGACTAGGAAATTTCAGAATACGAAAAGGGTTGATAAAAAATCAAAGAGATACAGACGAGATTGATAATGTTGAGAAATTAGGAGTTAATAAAAAACTCAGCTAGCGTAGCGGAATGTGCCTGACTTTTCTCCGTTCGTGATAGAAAGTGTATGATTGTTCTTTTCTCCATAATGAGTCATGAAGTGGTCAGTTTACATGAAAAATTTATTCTATTCATCCCCAGTTTGTGAAGAAATGTATTTCCATTGTTCTAGACATCTCAAAAGGAAATGGTTGAAGGTATATACCAAGTATTTACCTCTATTGATGATCAGGGATTTTGGATTTAGACAGGCTGCACAGAGGCCCCTCATTTGTTAAAATGGCTAAGTGTACGATTTGCTATTTATGACATATGTGTGTCTTGTACTGAACAACATTCTGGACTGAATGAATTGCAACAATAAATTAAATCTTGTATGTAAGGCGACTGCTTCCCTTAATTACGTACAAGTTACATATTTCTCTTAAATATTACATTATTTATGAAAACGTTATTCTGTTTTTCAGATTGCATTATTCCTAATAACCATCTGCTTAAATGTGGTATCAAGTTAATAATAAGGTATTAATTAAAATGTATGTAAAATTTTGGATAAAACGTTCTCTTTTACCTGCCTGCCGTGCTAGGGGTCCCGGGTTTGATTCCATTCAGTGGGGGTGGGGATTTTTCTCCAATCAAGATAATTCCTCATCTTACCCAGAGTCTGGAAGTATGAATGAGAGTGTGAATGTGTGCGTGATCTAATGATACAACCCAACGATCACGAGGTAACACCATCGATATGTTCCAAAGTAGAACGGGTACCTATATGACCATTGCAGTTAAAGACGGGATATAAATGGAACATTTTTTTCAGATACAGGATAAACATGTTATATGAACATAGATCCAGAAATTGTTTATTTTCTTTTTCACAGCACTTTTTCTACAGCTGAACCTCATACAACAACACTCAGTGACAGAACGGTGGGAAAACAGGATATTACAGCACATGTTCAAACTGGCCTCCATTAGCTCAATGCTTCCGTCAAACCATCGTCGCATGGACTTCCTAATGTACTGGAGGGGCTGCAGTATTTCCTATTTTCTGGCAGCCTTCCACAATACGAGCATGAAGAGTATCTAAATCTCGAACTGGAGTTCCATAAACAAAGTATTTCATTTTTTTTTGTTGTAATTTCACGTCCTCCAACGCCACGTCATATCGGACGGTGAATGAAATGGGTGAAATGATGCTCAAATGTGTCCAGGGTCCATGGAGCTTAAAGGTACCCGACATTCGTTTTAAGGATAAGGGAGAACCCCGGAAAAAACCTTATACAGGCAACTCACCCTAACTGAGATTCGAACTCGGGACCTCTTGAACGTAAGGTAGAAACGCTACCATCTACGCTACCGAGGTGGGCAGGTATTTCAAATGTCCCCACAATTAAAAATATAGTGGGTGTCAGTCAGGCGGGCGTGCAGACCATGGAATTGGTCCAGCTCTTTCTATCCATCCACCAGGAAACCTCACATTCAGAAATGGATGGACAGAAAACCTGAAATGAGGAGGAACTCCATCGTGCATGAACTGATTACCGTCGCCTAACAAGCGGACTACGTACCGTATTCTAGTATAACTTTCACAACGGTGAAATGATCACCTCCACCCAATTTAACCAGATGTAAAAGCGAATGTTTACTACTGCACAATTAAACCACTGTTATGTTGTGGGGTTATGGCTACAGGACAGCCACGTATTACAAATCTCACCATGTAAACAGAGTGGTAAAAGAGGAGATCTGCAATGGGAATAAGCATTCCTCTATATGCAAGGAATGATTTCTCAAATTTGACATAGCTTTTCGTTACACACTGTATAATAGAAATTATTGAATATGACACTGATATAAGGCATATTAGAAAGATGGTTACTTTTTTTTCTTTTACTTGTTCCATTTATACCTCGCCTTTAACTACAATGGTCATATCGGCGGCCGTTCTCCTTTGGAACATATCGAAGATGTTAACTCGTATTCGTTAGGTTTTAATCCTTAGATCTCGCACACATTCACACTCTCATTCATACTTCCAGACTCTGGGGAAGATGGGGAATTATCTTGGTCGGAGAAAAATCCCCATCCCCACCGCCAGGAATCGAACCCGGGACCCCTAGCACGGCAGGCAGGTGCTCTACCGACTGGGTTACCTTTTTGTGCTTTGGTCATCAAGCATCAAATGGCCACCAGGAAGGCATGGCCTTGCTTGAGTTGACGATTAATTAACGTCATATCGGGCACTAAATGAATTAAATGATTAAAATGTGGGCCTAATGGCCTCGGGTTCACAGAGCTCAAAAATTAGGTACATGAAAATCAAGATACGGAAAAGGTCTCAAGTAACTTACCCTGACCGAGATTAGAACTCGCAGCCTCTTGAACGCAAAGCAGAAATGTTACCCTCACACCACAAAGGTGAGCCAATTCAGTTTACAGGAAAGAACTATCTTTAACGCTACTTTTATCTCTTTGTTTTTAGCCGGAGTTGATCGCTGCAGTTGTAATAAGCAATTCTGACCGTTATATCTTTTCTTTATCCATGACATTTGATCAATCCGTTACGTGGTGGTCAACCGACAATTACCATGATTAAATCACTAACCCGATCAATATTTTCTTGAGTACATACTGTCGACCTCCTTTCTTTGCGTGCTTGCGTGTCCTCCTTTCACACGTAAATATTACAGCACCATCTTAAATTGCTTGATCAGAGGACATTTTCGTTTCTGTATAAAATACGTCTTTGATGATTCACAACGTCGTACTAACGGGTTAATAAACTCTAAGCTGTTGTTTCAGTTTACATGTATATTACCTAAGTGAAGAGTATTTGTCATGATAAAAGTAAAACTCCGCTAAAGTGATTAGAAGTCATAGATTTAGCTCTTGTCTTGTAAACTGCAACGATAGTTTGCCTTTTACAGTGAAAATTGTATTTAGTGCCCTAAAAATAAAGGCCAGTCAACTTTTCAACTACGTATAACTGTTTTGAGGGTGGGACATGATAAAACAAAGAAAAATTCAACAAACAGGAATAGGGGAGTACATTAAGCTGACGATAGTCAAATCTTTTAACAATAATCGCTGTCTTATGCACGGTCTTTTCATAACTAGGAGATAAAGAAACAAAACAAGACTAAATAAACAAACAATGCAAAACAATACAAAAGCGAATCAGGACATCCCACTTAAGAAAAGTACACGTACTGGAAAATTCAAACAATAACAATAAATATTTCGGGAATGGTCAACGTCAGAGAAGATGTATTTGACATACATTGTGCTTTAAAAGAGATCTACACTTCTCGTAGAGTAAGACTACTATTTCTTGTGGTTTATTACTTATGTAAAAGTCATCCAGAACGGAGAGCATTATGGAAAATTTAAGATATACATGTTAGTTGTAATGGATGTATTTTAAACAATGGATGTTCCTAAAACTAGTTAAGCGATTGTTAAGAAAGCAGGAATTTAGAATATTTTTCTATATCAGGCGTATTCTGATTTGAGGCGAGTTTCTCTAAATCTGCATGTTGACGGAATAAAATGGTTCAGTACTTTCCAAAATGCGACTGTCACTAAAATACCCCATCTTTAAGGCACTTTAATGAGAAATATGACACCTATATTGAGTTTTCTGAGGACGAACTCAGAAGTACAACTTATCCTAAACCACTTCTGTGTAACTGGTTAACTGTAAGAGATAGACAATCTCTTACTACAATTGTAAATCTCACCGAAGCTTATATGAGGGCTAATCAACAAAGAAAAACTGAATTTTTTCACAGATATTTATTACTGCAATTCAATGTTTAAATAATCTTTTTCAAAGTAGTCCCCTCCGACTTCAATGCACGTTTTATAGCGTCTCTGCCAGACCTTGAACACGTGCTTCAGACCATTCTTTGTCAGGTCCTTGAGAATCGCCTCACTTTTCTTGTGCACTGCATCAGAATTTTCAAATCCAATATCCCTAAGTTTTGTCTTTAGTGATGGGAATAAAAAAGGCCACAAGGTGCAAGATCGGGGCTATAAAGTGGATGTGCTAAACAGGTAATGTTGAATCGAGCCAGAAACTGCATGACTTGATTTGCGACGTGAGGCAGTGCACTGTCATGAAGTCGCCACCCAGTCCGAGAAAGCTCTGGTCTTTTCTTTTCAATGTGCTTCCTCGGTGTAGCAAATACTGATGTGTAGTATGCTGCTGTAACAATATTGTGAGGGGGAACTGATGCTGGTAAATAATTCCATTACAGTAAAAAAATGTGATCATCACTTTCCCTGCAGATGGAACAACTTTTGCCTTTTTTGGTGTTGGAGAACCTGGCGATTTCCACTATGTGCTGGCTTGTTTTCCTTCAGGATCATAATGATGCGGCCGTAGCTCATTAGCGGTGATAATGGATTTAAAAAATGCATCCCCTCCATAAGTAAAGAGACACAGCACCTCATGGCTTGGCTCTGTTCGCCCAGCTTTTTGTTCGGGAGTCAACAGACGTGGCACCCAACGAGCACAAGCTCGGGTCGTATGGAGATGGTCGTGCATAGTTGTAAATACACTGCCATATGAAATTCTCAACACTTCACTGAGGTTACGTAATGTTATACGCCGATCCTCTCGGACAATCACAGCAGCTGTGTTGATGTTGACTACAGTCACAGCAGAAGCCAAAACACCAGGCCCACCTTGCTTAACACTGACAAGTCGGCCTTCTTTGAAGTCCTTGAACCATCCAAACACCGTTTCACGAGGTAGTGCATCTTCACTGTACGCTTGCTTCAACTTTTCATAAGTTTCGGTGGCTATATGGTTTAAACGAAAGCAGAATTTGATTGCACTGTACTGCTCCTCTCGCGTCACCTCCACTGTCTGGTATACAAAATGAACGTAGGATCTACAAAATAGAGCATTACTACCAACCTATCAACACGAGAGTGCTGCCGCCTACCGACATTATACATAAAAACCCGCTTTTTCCAAATATTTATGTTAGAGATACGAAACTATCACGGAAGTTACAGGAGAAAATCGGTCTCTATCCTTGTTGATCATCCCTCGTAATTTATGTCAAAGTGTTTTGTGGCGCTAATAATTTCAATAGTATATTTTGTATAGATTTGAATTTTTAGGTACATTTATAACTTTTTCATTTTAAAACGGCTATTCATTTATTCCTCCTTTTTTGGTGTTTGAATAAAGAATTCAGTTTCAAAGTTATTACATAGTGATCGGCATTTTAAACATGACTATGGCTTTGGCTTGTTGTATTTTTCTTTACCTACAGTGAAATAATAAAACTGTAACTCAGTAATGAGGTTTTGTGTGATTAACGAGAAACCGATGGAAGCATGAGTTTTCGTCATACTAATTTATGCATATGAACTAAGTGGTAGTAGTTGAAAAACGTCATGTCATCAGATTACCTTTACATTTACAAATAAAGTAAAAGCTTCCACATACATGGAATTTCGCGTTTGGGCCTTAGTTCGTTTTAACCGAGTAACACACAGACAGCACTTAGACTCTAAGCGTATGGAATGGAAGGGAAATCTTAACATTTAAAAAAGGTTGCCAGGGAAACCGGAAGCTAACGAGTGCCTCCCCCCACCAACTCACTCCAAGCACGCATCGCGGTAAAGTGATTGCCTCATGTTAATCTCACAGAGGCGGGCGGAGTTGTACCATGTTCTACAAACGAAACGGCTAATGGACGTCCCAACTTGAAGAGAATCGAATTAAAATAAAAGTGGGGCGCCATGAGAAAGACGCAGCTGCAAATACAGACATTGGCAGCACTGCAGGTGCAAGGGTAAGACATGTGAGTAGGTGGCCATATTTCAAGCGGAAAAGGCAGCGGCACAAAGAGTGGTGGGGCCAATCGATATAAAGCTCTGCCGGGCTACCCTGCAATCCGACAAAAAGCCACGCACACGGCTGCGTGTATACATTCAACATCAATCGGTCGTGCCAACATAACACTGCTGTGTTATTGGTCTTGTGTACCGGTTTCAATTTTACTATTTATGTCAGTCTCAGACGAGATTCTCTTGTTCCTTCTCTCAGGACATCGCTTGGAGAAAAGAATACTGTTGAATTATAATGAAACTTACTGACTTAATCAAGTTTATTGTATTTTGAGCCTTCAATTTATGGATATGCTAATAGTTTAAGATATTTTCGAAATGGCACCATTCGTTGTTGAATCCTATTTGTATATTTTACTTGCAGCGGCGATCTCATAATGAAATTTATATTAAATGCACTGGTTATAGCTAATATCGCCCAATACAGCAAGGAAAAGTGGGTCATGTTTTCTTAATTTTGTTTAATTTTAAAAGCATATACCTAAAATTTGAACACTTAATACGTTATTAAAATAAAGAAATTACCTTGCAAAAGCTCAAGAATTAATACAGCAATTATTATAAGTAAATAAATATATCATTAAATGAACGATAATATAATGAATGAATAAATAAATAATTATCGTAAATGACGTCTACAAGTTAAACGTATAATGTAACTGCATTTGTCCAGAAAAAAGTTAGTATTTGCAAGTTGAGGAAAGTCATTAGTAACTACCAGATAGCTAATTTGCTTAAGGGTATTGGTAATGTTGTCAAGTAGTTCAGTGCGCTAGGAAAGTCACGTAGACAGAAATTATTAGGATTAGAGAGAAAGTGAAAGTTCTTAAAATTGCAGCCTTGAGGTTATGTGAACCTCTCAGCAATATACCACTAGCTAGTACAAGAAAACCTACATTCTAACAGGCTTAAGCCTTATTGATATATTGAAACTCTAGCCGTAATCTTTCTCATAAAACGCTGGAGTTGATGTCTAACATTGCTTACGTTCACATTGTTGTGAGGGAACATAGTACAAGTATTAGATTGGTAGCATGGCTGACTCATATACACACATTTCGTAATAAATGAATCGAAACAAATCGACTACGTGATTAGATCAACAGTTCAAGCTCCCTCTCATACTTCACACCCAAATCACCTCTTCTGATGTTCAGACATTAGACAAATTTTCTTGCTGTATTAGGATGAAGAGTCAAGTATGAAGGAATCTGATCGGTTTAGAATCTAAGAGCCCGAGCGCTGAATTTACAGTATCTGCTGTAGATTGCCAATGGCTGCTATATCTAATGTACCATCCTTGTGCTTTTATATGGATATTTGAATATTCATGTTGAAGGAATTAGGTCTGACATTTCATAACCTTATGATCCGTAGCATTAATACACAATATACCATTTCTCGTAATCCAGACTCAATATACTCTTGTTTTATAGATAATTAAATCAAAGTAAATTTGTCAGCCTTATCTTTATGAACTAATACCACATAATAGAAGCAGTAGATATCAGTGATGAGCATGTTACCATTGCTACATACGAGGGCTGTTCAATAAAAATGATCATCATTTTTTACGGTAATAATTCTTCGCACTAAAATTCAATCTTATTATATTCTGTTTACTTAACGTGAAACAAACACGCCGTAGTAGTTTCATTGTTGCTACTCCTGGTTCCCGCCTGTGAGAACCAGGCAAGTTCAGACATGCTCAGTATCGCCTACCACTGCAATGGAGGTAATACTCGAGGAACAAAATGCGGCTTAGAAATTCTGCTTTCGTCTCAACAAATCTTCAGTTAGGCCTATACAATGTTACACGAGGCCTATGGAGAGGCTGTTCTTCCATATAACACAGCTCGGAGGTGGTTTAAAATGTTTAAAGAGGAGAGACAATAAATTTCAAAGGAAGATGGAACTGGTGCTCCAGTTACTGCTCTTACGGAAGAAAACATCAACACTGCTGCTGCCATTGTGAGACAACATCGAGGAATTACCTTAAGACCACTTTCTGAAATACGGAACACTTCATTGGGTGCCACCCACACGTTGGTGACAGAAACATTACACATGAGACGTGGTTTTGCGCGATGGGTTCCAAGACTGTTGATTCCCGAACAAAAGGACATTTGCATGCAGGTCTGCATGCAGTTAAAGTTGATGTTAGAGGAAGATCCGGAGTGTCTTTCAAACGTAATTACTGCTGATGAAACTTGGCTACATCATTTTGATCCTGAGAGCAAACAACAAAGTTCAGTGTAGATATCTCCTTCATGAGCAACCCCCCAAAAAGCAAAAGTGGTTGCTTCTGCTGGAAAAGTCATGGCCATCTCGTTTTTTGATATTCATGGATGGTTTATCAGCATGTTGTACCTGCACACACACATAACCCCCCCCCCACACACACACACACTCACTCACTCACTCACTCACTCACAGATATAAATAGCTGGACAATACTACAGGGATGTCCTGAAAAAATTGCAGGTCCATATGAGACGCAAAAGACCACATTTCCGTGAAGCAGGCTGGATGTTGCACTACGATAATGCACGGCCACATATTGCCAATGCTGTTGCTGAATATCTTGCAAAAATCTACGCGAAGTTGAAGGCTGAAGGCTGCGGAGGCGATTTTGAAGGATCTCTCAAAAAAGGGTTCCAGCATGTCTTTGAAGACTAGCAGAGACTCTGGGACAAGTGCATCGCATTCAGGGGAGATTATTTTGAGGACTATCAAAATTATGAGGATGAGTAAAGGTACGTTGTAAAAAAATTGTGACCATTCTTTATTGAACAACCCTAGTATTAATGAAGAATGCGCAATGGAACTCACAAAGAGGCAGTGACCGTAGGAAAACTGATCTACAGAGAAACTAAATCCATAAAATAACACTTTTCTTAATGTTGAAAGGTCAGTGAATATATGGAAAAGAACAAAACCAAAACAGGTAATCAATTATGCAATACGGCAGGACAGCAGCTTTCACCGTTCTTGCTTGTCAGGAGTTCACACGGCAGTGTTTATTTTGTAGTGCAAACCGCGATGCAGCAGTCTTCATCATATCCAACGTTACGATTTACTCTTCTGTTTTATTTTGGGTCTCAGCTTTAGCTCTCATTGATTGCATTTTTTACAAACCAAATCACAAGCCTATGTAAATATAAGTATCGTCATCGATTTTAGAAATTTATGTATCTCAGTCCTTGTCTTTCATTTATGTTTCATATTCTTCTGAACTAATTTGATTGAATGTATTTAATTTCATTTTCACAGCCTTATAGTCGTGAGTGTGATAGCGTAGCCTGAGTAATTAATTGTACTTGTTTAATTAGTTTAGTATTCTAGATTTTATATTTATGTGATGTAGACATTATGTGATGCTAAATGCTATGCAGAGACGAACATGTTTTAATAATAGAAGTGTGAATCGCCAAAATATGCAGTACGGAGTTATATAAAACTTGATAAGTCCTCTTCTTTTTGGATGACTTTTGCATAGTTCGGAAACCTCAAGAGATAGTCTTACTACACCAAAATGTAGGTCTCGTTGGCCGTGCCGTGGCTCAGTGGTGAGACCGCTTGGCTCTCACCAAGGCGGCCCGGGTTCGATCCCAGGTGACCGCAAAGTGAGATTTGTGGTGGATAACACGGCGCTGGGGCGGGTTTTCTCCGGAATCTCCGGTTTCCCCCGCCATCTCATTCCACCGGTGCTCCATTTTCATCTCATGTATCAGTGTAATCGCCTGCGGTGCCGTATGTAGTAAAAGCGGGCGTTAAACACTACACATTGTAGGTCTCGTTAAAACAATTTATGTCTACCTTATTTTTTGTAGTAGACACTCCGTGTGATTTGTTTAAATTTTTCAATACTTACACTTTACTCAAACAGGAAGTCGCTATTCATATTTGTTTCCCTTGGGTATGCAAACGGAATGAAATTTCACAGTCACCGCATACCGATCAGCCTTAACAGTTCTGACTGTCCATTAAACGCTACTATATTCCCATACTCCGCTTAAAGATACAATGCCTACAAAATGAAGTGTGTTACAATTTTAGTCCATTTTAACATTATACTGAAATGGCAGCTAAGGTGTTCATAACAGCAAAGGGAAGCCAACTCACATCATGAGATTTACTCTTCGCAAGGAAGGTTTGTCTATGATTAGCTAAAGTTGGATATGAATCGACTCCTACTATATGGGAGCGCAGTAACAAGGAACTCTACTCCAGTCTATAAAGGACTGACGGTAGAAGTGGCAAGACAGGGAGAGTATTGCGTTGTTCTTACTTGTCAATGCTCTTAGTTGCAGTCTGATTTTAAAATGTATTATACACGATCTTCTCTATTGATCAGGTTTTGCTTTAGAATAATCCATTTTATTTGATTTGTGAAGTAGTTCTTGAATTTTGTACTTCATATATTTTTGGTTACTACGTTTTTATGGATGCGAAAGATGGGGTTATCTTGTATTTTACAGTAAGTTAGGGCCCTTTGTCCAAAGAAGTAAGCAGTTTAAGTTCTATCAATTCTAAAATGTAGGGATATCTATTATTTGGATTCTTTCTGTAGTCTTTGAAGTTTTTCAAACATTTGACGGCATTGGAAAGATAGAGTAAGACTGAAAAAATTCAATGTCATAGCCGGGATTTGAACCATGGATCTTCTGGTTGCCATCCAGCCGCTCTAACCCTTGAGCTACTATGGCCAACGTGCCGAAATTACATTAAATTCTCCAACTGATTCGTGTTTCTCCCGGTAAACCACTTAGGAATTCTCAAACACATGAGACAACTACCTTAGACCAGAAGATCCGTGGTTCAAATCCCGGCTATGGCATTGAATTCTTCAGTCTGACTCTATCTTTCCATACTTTAGCCTTAACACGGCCAGTGTGAAAGAACAATTAATTTCCATTAATTGACCTAATAGTGGTTAACTATAAAGCCCGGGCCTTAAAGTACTTACATGTTGTAAGTTGCCATTAAGGTAGTTGTCTCATATGTTTATGAGAACTCCTAAGTGGTTTACCGGGAGAAACACGAGTCAGTTGGAGAATTTAATGTCATGTCGGCACGTTGGCCATAGTAGCTCAAGGGTTAGAGAGGCTGGACGGCAACCAGGAGATCCATGGTTCAAAACCCGACTATGGCATTGAATTTTTCAGTCTGACTATCTTTCCATACTTTAGCCTACAGACGGCCAGTGTGAAGGAAAAATTAATTTCCATTTGATGGATTTCTTTAGCATCATTTTATAGAATTCTTTTCAGAGCAGCTTTAGATACGACATGATGATAAACTTTGAAATTTATTTCCCCTGTATAACAATTACTCAGGAGAGATATAAGATGCAGCTGTTTCTGCAATATTTGCTGTATGCTATTCAACAAGCTAGTAGGCTGAAAATAACACACATTCATTTCTGAACCTGAATTTTATTACTAGGGAACGCATCTGTAATATATACATTCTTTTATTGGTACCTTAGGTTCACAGCTTGAGAAGATATGCACTTTTTAGTATAGGTTTAGATATTTCAAATGCTGCAACTGCTTGTTCTAAATCTGGTTGAATATTTATTGCTGAAAAGTAGATCTTCTCTGGTAAAAACGTTTTCTTTAGGTTCAAGAAGACCAAATTGAGCTTTTATTTTTGAAACTTTAGATATGAAACTTTGTTATGTTTTTAACTTAATTGTTAGATTTCTTTTTCTCCCCATTTGTTTCTGTCCACGGGGCGTTGGCTCTTGTCGTTCTAATGTTAAACATATTGAAGAATTCTGAGTAAAGTTTTGCTATGATTGTAGTTGATTCCTATAATGATGGTCACAGGAAACATTCTAACAAATTGTGGATTTTATGGAGCCTTAATATTTTTTTTTTCTGCAGTAAGTTTTGTTTATCGCTATTGACTTAATGACTTCATTGGCTGTTTAAAGAACATCCAGGACACGCATTGATTATTCAAGCTTGAGTTATTTTCGTCGAAAGCATTATTTATGCAAATAATTCAGAAAGTGTTATTCTTTACACACGGTATGAAAGAGCCCCAGGCGAATTTTGTAATCTCGTCAAGACAAAAAGAAACCTTCCTTAGTATTGCATGCTTAATTATTTTCCGCTATTAAGAACTTATCAAAGTATCGACATATTCAAGAATGGCTGTTTTGCTGTGATACGCCAGAAGACAAATATTGCTTTTCTCCACATTAATATCTTCATGGAGAGAAGTTTCAGGGCATAATATTCATTAAAATGAGTGACGAACGCAATGAAGAATAGATATCCATTAAACACGTATACCAGATAGCATAAAATAGCAAAAAGTACGTCCTTCAGTATGAAAATTAATATATTTGCAAGAGTTTTAGCATGGCGAGCGAATAAGTGAAACTTTGCTAATTAAAAACTGTTAATACGTAATGACATTATTTGGAGTTTGGATATATATTTGCTTTTTAAACAATATTTGATTTTAATGATATGTTTGAGTTTACCTCATTGTTTTTGAGGAAGTCCTTACGAGTATCTGCATGAAAAATGTAACCTAAAAAAAGGTCAGAAAAACACCAGACGGCTTCTGTTTGTTGCAACTCATTAAAATGTGTTTGCGAAAACACTATTCATTAAAATTTAATATAATCTACAAAATCAATTAAGCTAAGCAAAATAGGTTTAGTTGCACAAACGTGAGTAAATAATTTTTAATTAGAAGTGGTACTAATTAGCTAGTCGAAGACAAGAAACAAACAGAAGAGCGGAAAGACTTCAGACAGCAACTGTTTGATATTGCAATAACACTTGCATTAAAAAATGTGAATCTATTGGGAAAGCTAACACAACAAATAAGTACTTAACACAGTATATTTTAATGAGCTCTACGTTATTATTATTCTTTCTTTTTACATATATATTTTTAGTTTAATGATTATAAGCAATTATGTAGAAAAGCTGAAAGGAGTATTTCCGGCGTCATGGAAAGTATTAGCAATGTTCATTTTATTAGTCATGTGCATTACCTCAGAACCTCTATTACATTTTGATAAAAATCGTTGAATAGGCTTTCTGAGAGCATAAAATATACTTAGTCTAAGTAAAGAATAGCGTTAGCAGGAAACTATTCATGTAGAATCTTGAAAGATGAAGTTTCGTTTTCTTCGAATTTGCATTTTTAACTTATGCTGAACGTTTTCTAAGCGGTAGAAAAAATAAAATTATTTATGGATTTTCAAAATAATATTTTTGTGAAATATTGCCATTAAATGCCTGAAATGTGTAAGAAATTGAATATAAACGAACGATAAAATGCCTATTTCATTGCTACTGAAGGAGAATTTGATTTGCAACTACAGCTTGACAAACTTTTTTTTTCAGTTTAGTTTATTTTTTATTTTGTTGTAATTTACGTCCTCCAACTTTAGTCATATCAGACGATGAATGAAATGGGTGAAATGATGCTCAATGCCTCCGGGATCCATGGAGCTTAGAGTTACCCGACATTCGTCTTTCAGGAAAAGGGAAACCCCGGAAAAACCTTATCCAGGTAACTCACCCTGACTAAGATTCGAACTCGGGACCTCTTGAACGTGAGGCAGACATGCTACCATCTACGCTACCGAGGCGGGCAGAGCTTATTTAACAAATATCAAGTGTTTTACTAGTTCGTATTCTCCAGATTCTCTGCCTCGCGAGATGCCAGTTCGCGCCCTCTTTACTGCGTATTAGCAATTTTAAGAATGAATTGCTTATTTCTAAAATACCGAGCATCATGCCTTAATCGCACAACTCAGAAGCATCAATGAGCATAAATATAGCACTTAAGGTCTGAATTTTATAAAGACAAAACTATTTACATCAGAAACTTTCAATCCGAACTTTTACTTTATGTTTTCTAAAAGTGGCATTTTAGGTAGATATAGCATATTTCTCCACAAGTCTAATAACATGAATATCTTTAATTTTCTCTGAGTAGTCATGTGATCTTCTCTTAATTTTGAACAACTTTTTCGAGGCTAATAAATAGTAAGAGATAGCCAAAAGCTACTTTAAAAACATAGTTGCAAAATATGTATTATCAATGAGATCTATATGTTTCTGTAGCATTAGTCGTTTTCAGACCTTTGTTGTTACATTTAGGTTTCCCAAGTTAAACTGTTATGAAACATCTACAAAGGAGCTTACGCGATTCTCTCCTCTCGTATAGGATCTTGAGTTTATGATTTGTTTTCCGTGTTATGAATGAAGCAAATCCATTTTACTTAATTTCAGACTGTTTCTATTACAATTTGTGTTATGAGTAAGGTTGTATGAATAGAAAACTGGCTTGTTTAAGGATTTTGAAATAACCTTCCATCGTGTTATAACTCTTAAATATCCTATAGGATTGGCCAAAATTCACCACACATTTTAGGAAAAATGTTGTGCTATGTGATTAACGGATTATTAAAGCTATATGCTGACTGAGAAAAGGTAACGTACAATCTCAATAACTCCGTGACACGAGATCGCGTTCCATAGAACAAACAGATGGAATCAGTTGCTTATTAAAGATGGTTATGTGATTCTGAGTCTCCCTGCGAAGATAGATGCCACCAAGAGGTGGCCAAAATCATCTTTTAAATTCTCTTAGAATACAACACGTCACTGTAAATTAACATCAAATTAATATTGAGTAATGGATTAAATCATTTTTATTGTGGACAGTTTTAAATATAGTTTGAAGTTGGATTTAATTAGAATTTTTTCAGTTATTTCATGGAATACAATTTGTGCTTTATTAAGCATAAGAAATTATCAAATACAAAAAACGTTCAACTAGAACAGATTTGAAGATCACGAAAATTTCTGTTGAAAATGGATACTGACCTTCGGTTCACACTGTATACCCAATTTTTCACCTGAGAACTGTCAAAGTCTCGTAAAGATGGGTTTGAATATTCTTGGTATACGTTTGATATTTTATACCACTTGTTATTTTTCGCGTTATCTTTATTTCTTTTAAAAGCTATTTGTTTACTGTTATAGTATATAATTATTATCTGATGCATAAAACCGTTGTTTTATAGGTTTTTTGATAAATATACTATATTTAAATATGCTTGTCTTACTTATTTTCCTTGGGAATGAGTTTTACTGTAGTGGTATTTTTTATTTTATTTTTATAGTTTTAATCTTGCCTATTATTCTATGTATAACAGCACATTCGGTCTGTGAAACCTGAGATTAACAGATAAATATAGCTTTATTTAAATAAACAGAATCTTTCATTAATTCATCAATAATTTACCCAAAATGGAAATTTACATAAGCTACTTTGTTGCCTGTTTTCTGCGCTTAGGCCAAGCTGTGTTGAATGTTTGTGCTGATGTTCTGTGCCAAAGTAATCACACCCAGAATATGTTCACATATTGATTCGCATTGCAGGGGGTTTTTATCATCTATTTGCCCTATCCCGCAGCTGTACACCAATACAACCGTGTTTGCGCTGTGTGCTACCTCAGCAGGAATCCCATTTCTATCTTCAGCAACAAAAATACATAATAACCTGTAACTGTTGACGGTAGAGATCACTGGCCACGCTAATACTGCGGCTAATTTCTACTTTAACCTAATCAGACAAATGACATTTGTTTAATAATATTCACGCTAACCGATTGGACTACTGATGTGATGCCAAATACAAAATAAAAAGGGATATAACCATCCAATAATTACATTTGCGTTACCCTCTACAGACTGTAGTTAATTTTAACATATCCTCTACGAACTATTATCATACATCTTATTTTTCTTTCTATGTCACGTTTTTGTGATGAACCTATTTAAGCAATGGTTTCAGTTCTCATTTAGCTGAAGATGCAAGGTTACAGAAGAGTGACGCGTTAGTCGAACTTCAACAGCTATATACTGGCTTCGAAGTATTACACTTTCTGGACATCACACGAAACAAAAGAACGGTGACTCAGAAATTTAAAGAATAAAATAGATAATAGAAACTTTAAATTGAGAGCAATCAATTATATAAAAATGGTTATTACAAGTTGTGAGTTTTAATGAGACAAATGCACACGATTTGAGTAGTAAGCTTTGGGCTCCCATGATTTACCAGATATGCCGCATTCATGAACATGAAGGGAGAAAAAACTTCCAGGAAATTACCAGAAAATTCAAAATACACATTTTGTTATTCATGGAAATACAAAAATATATGCTACTTTAAGAAAAATCGTTTCAGTCAATTTGAATAAATATGAAGAATATATCATTTTTCATGTAATAGTATTTTGGATGGGGAAGTGTTCAAGAAATTCTTCGTGCTGCATCTTTGAAAGACGTTTAACTTAAATACCAGCTAATTGGGTATTTTTATTCATTGTTTCATTATTAGTTATGCTGTTCATGTACAAATGCACACCCATATTCTGGATTCATGGGACTTCGGTAACATGTATTTGTGGTTAAATAGAAGCCGATATTTTGGCTGTGATATGGTGATGATGATGATGATGATGATCATGATCATGATAATGGGTATGGACGGGCACTCAACTGCGTGGTCATTAACGCCCTCTAAAAACTAGATCATGGCAATGGCCAGAGATAAATTTAACAATAAATAAAAACATAGATCTATTTATTTGGGATGACTAGATCTTATTCTTTCTCATAAGATGAAAATAAATATAATGATGGCAGTAAATGAAATTATAGATCCTATTCAAAATAAAATGGCAAATAATGATGCACTGTTAGGATAGAAAAATTAAAAATATAAATAAGAATATATAAAACCCAAAAGGCATAAAAACATTTTCTTTATTAAAATATACATCTTAACTTGAAAAAATATTAATACTTTCTGATTAGTGGTGGTCGAATCAATTTGCCCCCTTTTTGGGTGTTGGGCTGATACTGTGTTCAGAATTTTATCCTGCCTTTCTCCACTGTAAGCCTGGCAGAAAGACAGGGTATTCATGCTTTATATCCTCTTTGGAGGAGGACCCCTTTCCAACCAAAAATTTGGGCGCAACTGCCTCGAATCTATCGAAAACTGTGACCGACGAGGATCATAGTTGCCGATCTAAGTCCTCTCCAGATGATTCCTCAGAAGGGGATGTTGGAGGAGATAGTCACGGACTTCTACGCTGGCTTACTGTCATTTTACTGGTTTTATTATTGTCCCTAAGGAAGTCAGTACTTTCATATGCGGTCTTCATTTTTCTCGTTTTTCTTTTAGTGTAGGTAATTTATGTCCTACAACTTTTAAGTCCTATCGGACGGGGTGAAATGGTACTCAAATGACCCCGGGGGTCTATGGAGCTTAGTTACGTGGCAGTCTTTCACGTTTAGGGAAACACCCGGAAAATGCCTTATCCAGGTGACTCACCCTGATCAAGATTCGAACTCAGGACCTATTGAAAGCGAGGCACACACGCTGCCACCTACGCTACAGAGGCGGGCATGTTTTGTTTATCTGAAATCTTGCAGATATTATTTTTTATCATGCATATAGCATGTATGGTTTGCGTTTTGTGCCCAAGTGAAAACTAAATAACTAATGCATCAAACATTCTTTGTGAAGTACTGGAGAAAATTACTTCAACATTTTTAAACACTAAACTGAATTTTATCGAAGAGATTATTTTATAAAGCGTTCATGATGATTACAGAATGTTTTGTAGTAATTAAAACTTAAGTTTACCCAGGAAATGAATGTGGATTAAATTTTTTTCCCATCCTAAAGAAATCATATAATTTGTTCTCCGCCGAGACCACGCCCGGAGGTAAGATCTTATCCAATTGCGAGAGCACACGAGATATATCAACCTATATAACGCAACTTCAAGATTATGAGAGAGTTATATCATCACCAGCTACCGAAACCGTTGCAGAGAATAATAAAGCGTCCTTGTTTATTTCTATGAAGGATCCCGAAATTAACAGGACAAAAATGGCAATTGCACAATTTTTATGCCTGTAAAATACTAATATAAAATACTAATTATAAAATATTAATAATAAATACTAATTCAGAAGGCCACCTAAAATGAAAAGTGTAATTTTTGACAATTTTTGCTATTCAATCTCCATTCTAATCAAAATACCTATTATAGAATTTTTATGTTAAATGTGATGTCAGTTTGTATTTTATATTGTAACACACAATACAGGAGAGAATGAATTAGTATTTCGAATTTTAAATTGTGTAAAAACGTTTGATATGGCACTACGTTTAAAACGACAGACTATAGTGAAGATAAAGTACTCAGTCTATTTTTAATAATTCATAGACTATATAAATATACAAGAACCAAGATTAACAATGGCGCCGAAACTGAAAAAAAAAACAGCATAGGTATAATTGAAGTAAGCAGTCAAAGGAAATGTTCGTCAACGTTATGTATTATACAAAGGTGTCAATGAGTGGAAAACGATTCTATTGGGAATTCGAATAAACAGATACACGCTGAAAACTGTGTGAAGGCTGAAAAATATCAGGACAGATAATTTAAGGATTTCAACATCAGAGATTATCGATTTATAAGAGGCAAAGTTATCTAAGAGTAAGTTAAAGATTCAGAAATAAACAAAAATTTTAGCTTTAATTTACTGGATTTTAATGCATCAGTAAAATAAAGAGCCGAGCAAAAAATAGATGAATTAAGACAAATGAAGGAAACAATTAGGAAAGCATTAAATACGTCAAAAGCAGTACAATTGAAATTCTTCAGGCAATCACAGTACCAATGATAACATATAAACGTGAAAATTGGACTGACAGGAAAAAATGAATAACTCAGCAGAGACGAAATTTCTATGACCAGTAGCTAGACAAAGCAAGATATGAAGATATTCCTAAACAGTTACAACTTAAATAAAAAAATCAGCGAAAGGAAAATTAACTGCTAACAGCATATATTCAAGATGAAAGAAGAACAATATCCAAAATTGTTTGATTTATACACTTAAAGGATATAATCAAGAAGGAAAGTAAAGATGAAAATGAAACAATATGTTTAACTGAGGGAACAATTCTCCACCGGTCGAAATATTGTGGAAGAATGAAAAGTAGAAGCTCTACTTCAACTGATGTCATGGACGCATACTTGAAATGACCGAGGTCATCTGGTAGAAAACCTCCTTTAAGAAATCTGAAGTCAAAACATTCACCCTGTAGAGTTTTTTTTCAATTCTACTCAACGAATGGTACCCAATTTATTTCATTTTCTCACAAACTTCTTGACGAATAATTTTCCCACTCTTGGCATTTTTACGGCTTCACTTGTGAGAAGTAAACTGTTGACTGGATGGCGGATGGAGTTTTACATCAAGTGTTCCTCTCACTTGAATACGTTTGTGAGGAATATGCTGACGGAGCAACTATAGCGTTATCTGAGAAAGATTATGGCTCTATTTTCAACATATCGACAAGATCTACTGACCTCCTATAAACATTCGCTCTTGCACAGGCTAGGGGCTGAATACAATTATTTTCATTATACTTGTACATAGTACATGTACTTATGAAATCATCGCGAGCTCATATAGTAGAAGTATGGTCACGCTGTTCCAACGGTTACCATGGACTTATCTTTGGTAATAGATACCTCTCAGATAACGCACTGATTACTCCACATGGAGTGAACATATATCTGTCATTTGTGATTTCATGACCGGGAGGCCCGTCAGTACCCCTGTCACTCTTACAAGAATAATCAGTGCTTTATCTGAAAGGTTTATGTTAACAAAGATAAATCCATGGTAACCGTTCTACCAGCACGACTATACCTCCTTGACTCCTCCATAAAAAGCATCACATAAATACGTAAACACATATCCAATGACGTACTAACGGACCATATACACACGGAGCAGCCTGAACAATGACCATGTATATTACATAAAACGCACCTTTAAAGAAAAAAAACTGAAGAAAATACAACAAAAAGTATATTTCCTTAAGTGACCAATAGTCATTAAACCCCCAAGACATTCAAAACAAACAAAATAAAAGTAGTCAATATCGGTTCATTTTAAGAGAAATGCATTTATATTGCATTCTGTATGGTCTGTGATGACAAAGAAGAAAGATATTTCATCAAGTTCCGAGCCTTAGTTATGAGTGTAATACCGCATAAAAGAGAAGTTTATTTGAGGCAGAGAAATAAATGATCGGATCAGAGCTAAGCGAACTGTGGTGTTATTACACGCCACTCTTACGACGAGACTGTCAAGTGTTTTGATGTTAACAGGAGCACGGCAACACTTGTAGCCGGATTACAGCTCGAGTGTTTACGAGATACACACATAACCAACATATTATTCAAGATACTGGAGGACGTCCACATGGCATGTTACGGGACAGTACGTAAAATCTCCTTAAACCCTGATGGAGGAGGGGTGGAGCCTAATCCTTAGAGTAAACTCCGGGCCTGACTTCCTGCGTGGTCACAAAGCCGCTCCGGAAGCTCCGGGTTTTAATTAAAAAGCCTCCGGGGCTCGCCAGCTTCCTTGGTTATTTTCTCTAGCATAATCATTTTCTTTATCAACAACACTCTCTCTGTGTGGCGGTCAATTGCAGTCAGCAGGTCACGAGGCGAAACTCTGATTAAAACCTGCAACCTGCAGGGCGTTGCTTCAGATTAAGCAGTTTCGAGTTTGTTTAGTGCTCGCTTACATTCACAACTTCTCATCCGTTACTTGAAAACCAAGATGTACATCTCTACGTCAAGTGTCTTTAACAGTTCTTAGATATATACAATCCGAACGTATTTTGTCTGTTTCATTAACATTTTAAGTGGATACTTCACAAAATATCGGTGGCAAATATAAAGTCATGACGTTCCAACGTAAATACCCGGTAAGAGGAAAATAATTATAGATAATAACATTTCAGAACAAGTTTGTTCTTCCAATTATTTGAATATGAGATTTCTTTTCATTATGACAGGGATGCACAAAATAAAATAAATATCATTTAATGTGCGGCACTATAGGAAGAATATTGAAAAAAAAAACATGCGACGTTATGCAATTCTATAGAACTGAAAATTTTAAGATAAATATTGGGACATTCAGGAAAAGGTAAAATAAGGAACAAGGCTATAAGAAAAAAGTTAAACATTTTCAAAATAGATGATAAAGTTACGAGGGCTGTTCAATAAAGATTGATCATAATTTTTATGGTCATAATTTTTGGCACTAAAATTCAACCTTATTATATTCTGTTAGCTTACTGTGAAGCAAACACGCCGTAGTAGTTTCATTGTTGGTACTCCTGGTTCCTGCCTGTGAGAGCTACGCAAGTTCATTATCGCCTACCGCTACAATGGAGGTAACATGCAGCTAAAGTTGATGTTAGAGGAAGATCCGGAGCTTCTTTCAAACGTAATCACTGCTGATGAAGCTTGGTTACATCATTTAGATCCTGAGAGCAAACAGCAAAGCTCAGTGTGGAAATCTCCTTCATTACCAACCCCCCGAAAAACAAAAGTGCTTGCTTCTGTTATGATCATCTAATTCTTTGATATTCACGGAATGGTTTATCAGCAGGTTGTACCTGCACACACATCAGTAGCTGGACGATACTACAGTGATGTCCTGAAAAAATTGCAAGTCCATATCAGGCGCAAAAGACCACATTTTCATGAAGCAGGCTGGATGCTGCACTACGATAATGCGCGGCCGCATATTGTCAATGTTGTTGCTGAATATCTTACAAAACTCAACGTGAAGTGCATCGCTCACCCACCTTATAGTCCGGATTTAGCCCATGTGACTTTTTTTCTTTTCCCTAACTTGAAGAAACGCCTTCGTAGGAGGCGTTATCCATCATCATAAGCAGTGGTGAAGGCTGCGGAGGCGATTTTGAAGGATCTCTCAAAAATTGTTTCCAGCATGTCTTTGAAGACTGGCAGAAATGCTGGGACATGTGCATCGCATTTAGGGGAGACTATTTTGAGAAGGACCATCAAAATTATGAGGATGAGTAAAGGTACGTTGTCACAAAAATTGTGATAATTCTTTATTGAACAGCCCTCGTAAATAATATACAGAAAACTGGGAAGAACACAAAGGATGCACAAGAATCCCAACTAAGATTTTAAATTATAAACCCACGGACGAAATGATCTGGGAAGGCCTAGATGGATTGAGAGCGGAACGGGCTGAATGGCCTAATCCATGTTAGGCAGAGGAAGTATTATACTTCGACGAAAAATTTAATGCAGAAACTTCAACGAAACTATGTTTGAACTTTTCCGAAATCAAAATGGTGCTATGAAAGTGTTCCACACGCGTAAGTGTGTCTCTGTGTGTAGGGTGCTCATTCAAAGACTAAAGGTCGTATAATTATTTATAAAATTGTTTAATTACTTTAAAATTACGGAAAAATATTTTGTACAACCCCCAAACCATCCTAAACCGGGTAAACAGTTACTAACTTCTTATATTTTCAAAGGAATGTTACAACAATTATATGTTTGATATACCGATCTGAAGGCAAATATATCTTGAAAGGCATATAAATAAAAATACGCAAAAAATACAATAAATGTTTTCCCATTTACAAGTTTAAATGTTTCTCAAGCGGTATTTATCAGGGATGCTTACAATATTCTCTTTAATAAACTTTGTTTTCTTTCCAACGAAAGCATTTGCACACAATATAGGACTATTGTAAAGGTAGAATCAGACAGAAATTCAATAGTACAGACAGAACTAATCCACGTCTGCTGGACACCAGTGATGACCTCGCAATTTCCGAATCAACGAGAAAACATCACTGCTCAATACATCTCAGTGTACACCCAGGATTGAAGAGAAAGAGAATAGAGAATGGGAAATTATATGGAAGAATCTCTTCAATAAAGTTGTTCCTACCAATTTGGCAAGAGGATGCATACGAAATATTTAAAGAGATCATACCAACTGCTGAAAAATTACGACATCTAACATATGCCAATTTTGTTAACAAATGAATACCTTGGAACATAACATTTCCTCTTGCAAACAGGTAAATAATATCTGGATGGTGCTCAGAGGCTTTATTGCAAAATGGTGCCCGCCGAAGGTTCCACCATGTCTTCGGAGACTACAATGGCTGGAATTCAGTTTTAAAAACATGTCACTCCAAAGATGTGCAATCTGGTTGGTAATGTGAACGTTACACTGGATAATTCAGAAGAATCCTGGAAATGTGGCATTGCAGAGAGAATGGTTTGGTTTCCTGAGAAAGGAACGCTGGAAGCTAATCACTTCTGGCCTTAACGCTTCCATGGAGCCTTACATCACCCGATTTGAGCTCTCTTACACTGGTTACTGATGTGAAAAATAAATTATTTACTGTCTTGAGACACCAAAGACACTACAGAATCTTCCTTTAGCCCTAGACGTCCTCCTTTCCGTCCACTGAATGGAAATCCTCACTACACTAAATAAAAGATAAAATCCCTGACCAATACCAATGATGAATTAAAAAAATATATAACATATCAGAAATGTTCTGTGACTCTTATTGATACATATAGTGTTGCTGATTGTAGATTTAAAAAACTCCATGAATCTTCAGTTTATTTATTGTTACTCTAACCAAATGAGCTACCATGACACAATTAAATCCCTCAACTTCCTTTCATTCTGTGATAGCTCTGCATGCGGCATCGTTTGTAAGCTTGTAAGATTATAAATTTGCATTTCTTGGTTTTTTGGAAATTTCACTGTACATCACAACATAAGGTGTGCAGAGGAATTTCGCTTAATATGTATAATACATATTTGTGGCAACATGTTTTACAGTGCCGATTGGCAACAACGTTCCTAAGGATAGTCTTCAGCCTACACTGTTCTATAATCTGTTTCTAGCTAGAGTTAATCTGTTGTAAACATACAGGAGGGGTAAAAGATACAGAGATACTTTAAAGGGAGTATCTTACAACTCTCACTATGCTCACACCTGTATATGCTTGAGAGTTTAATGACATCCTCTCTCCTCTACTTGGTGCCTATGTGCCAAAAATCAAGTACGGAATATAACAGCATACGTACGGCGTATAGCGTAATAACACAGTATGATTTGGAAGGGTCTTTTTAGCCCTAAGGGGAGCGGTCTACACATGGCATAAGTAAGGAGCGCCGTTCCCCATACTCGAAACAAAGCTGGCAAGGGATGTCCAGCAGCTACATGCAAGTAGTCGCATGCGATACTTATCAAGCTTCAGTTTTGGACGTTGCGAGCAGACTTTTGCTGCACATGGTTTATGCTCGTACAGCAGGCATTATAACATTAAATTTTCAAGTGCGTAGCGGTCTGAGTACAGTGATAGTTCCCTTGTTGGGCTACCGATTAGGGTGGATGGAATTCATGTGTATTCATTGAGAAAGTTCTGGTCCTAAGCAACAGCCTAAGAGTGTTCTGTTAAAGTACCTCTGTTTTGTCGCTTACCATATGTTTACAAAATTAATTTTCTGGTTTGAGACATATTACATCTATATTGCCGATGTTTTGACCTCCAGTTGAGTATATAAAGAGCGAATGAAGCATCACTTGTTTCAAGTCTACCTAAGAACCTCACATAGTAAAGCAAGTGTCAGGCTTGTTAGTCCAAATTTTACAACGTGAAGTGCACTGCATCTGTAAAATGGAGAGCCGTTAAATTGTATTTATTGAGAAAGTTACTTTCATTATACATTTATTATGCTTTCAAAAATATTTTTAATACATGCTTGGGGTAAACATTTTGACAAGAACTTTAAATTCAAATTCTTAAGCAAAAGTAGCTAATCGAAGAATGTAGTATACTGATTTAGTAATGCGGAGTTAATACTGCCCATGTCAGTCCACCATTTTAGTTTTCAATTTTTAAACTTTTTATTTAAGTCGAAGTCTTGAATGGGAAGAAGTTGCTGCAACGAGCTGGAGATGTGTTTGTGTAGTGATGGAAAGAGCAGTTGGTACTTATTGTGGTGCAAGTTAAAATTAAAGGTTAAATATGATTATGCGACATAACTTTTCACAATTTTCTAGATGGAAGTGAAATATAAATTATCGCCCAGTGGAACAAAATTGCTTTGGTACCTATATGTGGAAATTTTAGAATTGCAGTTGTTTAACCGAATTAGAAAAAGTTGTTAATTATAAGGTTTATGTTTGTCCTCATCCGTGTCAACTTTGAAGAGCAAGTTTTATAATGGCCTTAAAGCATAATGAAAGGTAATTACCAGCAAAGAAATTGCCACCATAGTCGAAGAGAAAGGGTGATATTGGGTGTACTTAACTCGCCTAATACTTCTGCAGAGCCGCATGACTCAGTTGTTGGAGAAGTTGCCTAACCAGCAAGGCGTTCGATTACGATGTTTACTGTATTAGTTTACTGCTCATCAGGTAACTGCTGCACCACAAGTGCGTGTACTAGTTACGACCTGCCTATAAAGCCAATACTCACTTGAAAAATTTAACTGTAAACAATTATGTCATGACACACTTGAAATGAACATTCAATATACCGGATTAGTATTAAAACAGTTTTTTTTCTTTATTTACTGGTCGCCAGCCTGCCGGTGGGCGGCTAGATCTGCATTCAACACCGCTGCTGCCGCGTTGAATATTTAAAATCAAGCGCTTAGGTTTATCGTGCAAATTATTATTACAATAATCACTTAGAATAGCCACAGGTGTTGAAAATAATGCCCTTCTGCTGTCACGCACGCCTCACACCATCGAAGAAAATTTCTGGTGACACGCACTAATTTATATTCTGAAGTTGCAGTAGCTTCTTTTCTAATATTGTCTTTCAGTTCTTCCAAATGCGATGCATTTTATTTTGGAAAATTCCCCATAAATAAAAATCGCATACCGTAAGTTCTGGGGATTGCGGTGGTCATACTACTTTACTGATGACCCTATCCTCAAACATTTCCCTAATTAATTGCAAAAATAGATCAGCTGTATGTGTAATCGCAGAGTCTTGTTGAAAATATGCCTCTGTACACTCAATTTCAAACAAATATTCCAGGACTGGTTTGATTATTGCATCCGTGTACCGCTGTCTGTTTTCCTTCAAAGAATATAGGTCCTATAATTGGGTACGCATTCACAGCACACAATACACCAATTTTTTGGCCATGCAATAGGATTTCGTGCAAATGTCGGGTTTCTCTGCACTCCCAATATCTGTTGTTCTGTGGCGATACATGACCATCTCACGAAAAGCATGCTTCTTCTGTGAAAAATTTAACAATGGGCTCTTACAGTCATCATTAACTTTATTCACCATCCAATTGCAGAAATTCACTCTACTCACAGTATCAGGTAGTTGCAGTTCGTAAACAACGGTATTTTATGTTTTAAAGTGAAAAGTTTAGTAGCTTTCAAAGCCGAAAATTGTTAAAAACCCGTTTCCTGCCATAACCTACTCAAGAGATTTTGCTGGACTACATTCTTTTGTTCCATATAATCAAGGTTTTCCTCTGTAAATACATGACGAGTTCTTTTGGGTTACTTAGAAAGAACGGAACCAGTTTCTCTCAATCTCTTTACAAATTTAAGAACTGTCTCTCTGTGAGGTACAATAATACTAGGAAATCAGCCTACAAATAGCCGTATTACTTCTTTACAAGACTCTGCACGTAGGAATCAGATATGGATATACGGTGTGCTAAAGTATTCACATTTCGGGTCATTATATGAAAGCAAGTCTCTATTTGGGCATAAATAACGCAAGATGCCACACTAGCAACGGCCGAACATGCACTGAGGTGGTAAAGGCGAAGAAGCATTGTGCCCATGCAGCTATCTCTCACTAGCCGGCCGGCCACCAGTGAAAAATAAGACATGCGAATGTACCACTTTGGGGTTATGGACATGCTTTTAAGAAAATTCTTTATATTTTATATATATGATGCGATTCATATTCCTTTGGTTGTATCTAAAGGTCGTTTTTCGGCAGATTAGCTTATTTACGAATTTTAACAATTCCGGGCTCCATATGTAATAAAAAGAAACAAAGCATAGTGCCTTCCATAAAAATGAGCTAGTTATCTTACAAATTTCATGAACTTCTTATGCAAAACTACAGAACGGTGGGTTTTCTGGTATGATAACTAGCTTTAGAACTGTGAATTTATGTATTCAGTGTGACAAAGATGTTGACAATGAACACTTTCACGCACGTAAATGTCCTTGGAATTGTCCACATTAACGTCTAATATAAGCAAACTTCTAGCCCAGAGTAAAATGACAATATTGTCAGATTTCTGTTTGATTTTTCAGCGAAATAAGCTAGCTGTATGTTTTCAACGTGCGCTCGGCTTTAACCCCTTCTCACCCAGTTAAGAATGTACGTATTATGTTCTCTCGTGCCTCTTCTCTTGAAGATACAATATTTACTATTGCTACCACGGCGGCTGGTATGCCCATAAACCCTTCGGTTCTTTCTCGTCTTCATAATCCATAATTCAGAACAATTTAAATATTGAAACCTTAGACACGCAAACTGTCATCTAAAGGGAATCAACAATGCATCCCTACTATGGTTAACGCAAATAAGCTGACAACGTAGACGGGAGAGCTTTAAAGGTTTAACAGTTTTGTTTTTCGACTTCCAAAATAATTCTTTAGAATGGTTTTTGTACAAAAACGGTGTGTACATTTTTTTCCGAGAGTAATCATTTTAAACCGGAACTGTTTGGAGGCAAGTAGGTAAGTGGTCCAAATTCCATTCTTGTGCGTTTTACGAACTAGTATTATATTTAACATTTGGGACGATGCGTTTATTCCGTAAATTTGCCATCCATCCTAACATGCTAAAGAAATCGGTTTTTCTCATACTCGTTGCAGTCAACTCTGCCTGCCTGCCTGCCTGCCTGCCTGCCTGCCTGCCTGCCTGCCTGCCTGCTTGCCATCCTGCCTGCCTGCCTGCCTGCCTGCCTGCCTGCCTGCCTGCCTGCCTGCCTCATCTTTGTTTATTTTCTTATCTGTGCCAGCGTAGTTTTAAGTTTTACTGTCATCATTGTGGGATATTATCTGTTCTCTATTTGCGTAGGTTTTTATTTTTTAACATGCAGTTTAATTAACACTAGCTTCTGGGAGGTTTCGGTTTCGTTTACCACTCTCACCTGGAGTTCATGTCTGTTCGACAATGCTGAGAAGATTTATCATCTTCACATGTTTCGTGTCCCTGATCTCCCATTGATTTTGTTTCCTTGTCTTGTTTCAGGCGTGGTTCTGGGCAAAACAGTTGACGGGAATGCTTGTATCGAGAAGAGGATACCAGAGGGCTGCCTAGTTGAAGGGCCGTGTCCTCTCCCGGTAGTTCTAATAGTAGGTTTTTTATGAAACCTTCAGATCGTATCTTAAGATACTGAAGTTAAACACTAAGTTTGAAATTTATCTGGCATTCCCATTTAGAGCAAGTATTTACATAGGTGAATACCAGTGTTTTCAAAAGAACCAATAGGTCTTCAAATAAGCTTCTACATCAAACTGAATGCGCTTTATTTATATTGTATTTCATTTTTAAAGTACATAGACTACAATAATTTATAGGGTAGTATCATTTATGCACTGAAAAAGTACAGAAGTGCTTTCAGAATGTGGAAAGAAAACTATATTTAAAAGCCTAAATGTATAATCAATGCTTGTTTGAATTAGGTCATGCTGAAATTTAAAGGTCTAAGTACTATATATCTTTTGTAAACTGTAATTACTTTTTTACATATTCCTCATTTTACAATGTGAAATATGTTTTAAATATTACAACAAAATGTAGCAATATATTACATAATTTATCTCAGTTTGAAGTAATGCTCGCTTCTTCAATAATGACCGTGAAAGATATCCATATAGTTTATGTATAAACAAACCGTAGTTACATTCTCAGAAATTTCGCAACAAATTCCAACTCAGTTTCTGCATAATACTTATTGTAAAAACTGTAATGTATTCAAATTTTAAATGACAGAAAGCAGCGAATGAAATGAGCCCTTCCTAGTATTAGCTATAACAAGTAAACGTTTAGGCACGTTATTTTACATGTTTTTTACTAGTAGTAATTTTCTAAATGATCTTTTTACACTTTGCATTCTTTGCGAAGACCATACTTTCCTTAGGTCGGTGATCGAATGCCGGGGTGGTTCCTCTTCTACTAGAATTTCCGTGCATCTCTGTAAAAACATCTTAACTCAAGATGAAAGTGGGTTAGGTTCAGAGTGCTCCAAGAATGTGGCACGAAGATTTTAAAGAAAATTCCCCCAAGTCAAAGTATTCTATACATCATCATCATCATCATCATCATCATCTGCAATTTACGTCCTCCAACGTTAGTCATATCGGACGATGAAAGAAATGCGTGAAATGATGCTCAAATGAGCCCGCGGTCCATGGAGCTTAGAGTTACCCGACATTCAACTATCAGGATAAGGAAAAACCCCGGAACAAACCTTATCGAGGTAACCCACCCTGAATGACATTCGAAGTCAGGACCTCTTGAACGTGAGGCAGACACGCTACCATCTACGATACCTAGGCGGGCTATCTTATACATGAAAAAATGTTGGTTATTTTTTATTCTCCTAAAATACTTCCTCACGATTTTAATTAAAATACTACACACTGATCTGTAAATCTGTAACACTTGAATTTACTGAGAACACCTTGTAATGTGCTCTGCATTCTAAATGTCTTATGTTCAATTGGTAAACTAACTCCCTATGTATATTTTGTTTCTTATTGTGGCCACACAAACAATACGGAATTTCAAATCCATGACAATATTGTCACCCTGGTGGTAGGCTCGCGAAGCCGGTGAAAAATGATGGCCGATCGTTACCGGAAGTGAGAGACAGTTGAATGTAGAGTTGGAAAAATAAACAGTTTAAGGTTAGCTAGCAAACTGAAATGGTGAACAGTGTATTTCGAGGAGAATAAAGTGTAGTTTTTGTGTTTTGGAACCTCGTTTTATTATTTCACGAACCCACAAAGTCACAATGTGGATATTCGTTTTTAAAAATCCTAAGTGTTTTAAATCTGCTGTATTCTCCTTATAACTAGAACGAAATATATTAATTGAAATTCTATTAGCAAAGAGCAGATAGTATAATTTACGAGTAGAGAAATCACATGAATGTATTACATTAGATATATAAGGAATCATATGAAGATATAATTATATTCCCATGCGAAAGTGATGCAGACTTTTGGAATCATCTTTATAAACTATAAATTCTGTTAACCTGGTAACAATAATAATAGAGTGGAGGATAAATGTTGAGGAATCCAACTCATCCAACTGCTGTCCAATTATTCAACTGTCGTTCCAGACACAAACGCCATTAATGTCATTTTAGGATTACGATGATAATGCTATAATAATAACAACAATACCGGTTTAATTGCTATCTGTTAAACCGAGGAACGGCTACCTATAATATCACTATCATAGACTAATAACAGCTCCACTTTATATCCGTCCGCCATAGTTTAGTGATCTGAGGTTTCTATAAGTGATGATAATTAACATGAACAATTATTTTCCTACCCTCATTTGTAACAATTATGCTATGTAAAATGTATGCTTTTATAGAAACATCTTGGAGGGGTTCATCTGTCATCCAAATATAGTCCTATTCAAATTAAAACGCCCTGTTGTAAACATATAGGAAGCGAGAAAGAGAAGGAACAGGGGTACTTAGATGCTGATAGGTGGAGAAAAATTTACGGGTGTGTATTGAGGTGGTTCCTTGCGGTAACCTGTCATATTTACAATAGGTTACTTGTAATTTGATACAGATTATAGACACTGTACACAGCCGTGAGAAAGCTGTTGCAATACCGCGCTCTAAACTACAGGAGTCAGATGACTTACCGGTACTCTCGGAGCCGTGGACGTCCGGGCAGGCCTGGTAACGCAGTAGGAGCCGAGAATCCTCGGTGCAGGAGTCGATGCTGGAGACGGGAGAGCGACAGACTCCATGACCCCTGTTGTATGTAAAAGTGAGCGGGCCCTTAAACGGACACTCAACGGGGGCCGCCTCGATCCTGAACATGGAGTACAGCAGGGCATCTCCCGTGATGAGTGAACACAAGCTGTGTAGGCTCGTCCTCGAGTGGCAAAACGCTGCAACCAGAAATTATTCCAAATTATGCCATATAATTTTTGTACCCAAACACTAATTTATCTTAAATCACAGTACCCCTTCTAAAACACAAAAATACCTTCAGCTAGGAACGAAACCTCGATACCTGCATACTCTCTGTGGTACTGCACTATGTCTAATACTTTGAGATAAACTTCAAACTTTTTCATAGTTTTACATTTTTAAGTTCAGCATTGTTCAAATTGTCATCTAGCTTTGTGCTAGAAAGAAATGAAGGGACCGAAAGTTTACGTCAATTGTTGCTCTTTAATTCTAAAAAGAAAATAACTGCCCTTTCTGGAATGGATAAAGTACTACAGTAAAGTACGCTAAACAATGGAAGGAGTAGAGGTACTTACATAACATGCAGCGTTAACTGAGTTGCGAATTGAGCGAGTTAACTGTCGTACCTACTAAATTAGTACGTTTATTCAAAAACAGAGCTTGGTGAGTCACTCTTGATAATTATGTATATTACTTATTATGGCGATCAAAAGCACATGAATCCAGCAGAAACAAATAAAAATTTAACACGAGACGATAATAATGATGATTATGATAACCATGGCCAGGAAGTTTAGTAAAAAAAATACAACACGTTAGTAGTGACGGGGTTATACGCTACATTGCTCTGCTAAACACAGGAGGGTCTGAGTGCCATGCAGCCGCGCACGTACTCATAGAACCAAGGTCACGGGCAACGGTACTCTATCAAACGTAGTCACCGACGGACACAAGTGTCATAGAATATATTGTAAAGTTATTAATAAATTGTACAAAACAAACTTATGTTTTCCAGATATATGAATATAGGCAAAAGAATAATTAATATTTATAATGTGCACAGTAAATGAAATGCTAATCCTTTCTGACAATACTACATTACAACTGTGTATATGTCTCAGTGTACCACATGCGCTACAGTCCTTCCCAAACAATCAATCTGTAGTTTCGCGTACGGAAACCCATATTCTGTTGTCGGACATGCAATTTATAGTAGGTACGTCTTCGTAGCACAGCTTTAGGTATTGAGGATTCGCATAGCAATTGTTTACCTGTATATTTGTCTATAAACTGCTTGAAATATCTATTTTCTACTTGCATGAATGGAATGTTTGCTCCCAGTGTCATGTTGCAAAGATCATGACAAAAACTATTCTGTCTGTCAGCATCAACGTTATATGTTGAAGGCACATTTTCTCTCTTTTTCTCTGTTTAGAAACAGCACGAGTTGATGACTAACTCAGCTCCCAATATTTACCTCGTGCACAGCTAATTTCACGAATTTTTGGCTAAACTTCCGGGTCCTAATAACAAGCCCCGCCGTAGCAGCCCGAAAGCAAGCCAGAGGCTTGTCGACCCGACTGCCGACCTCACGCCAGCATACGCAAGGCAGAGGTGGGTGATCATCCAACTGGTACAGGAAATAAATATGCTCAGCATCACGCACACCCAGCCGCAAAGTCGACTTTTTTAACCAGAATTTGCTCTTATCGTAGCTCCCCAAATTCCTCACGATACTGAGTGGGCACCGGTCCTATACCCATGGCAGACCGTGGCTAGCAGGCCATTAAGACGGTCATCTGCTTCTGTCTTTGGCGAAGGCAGACCAGAAGCGATGAGATAAGATATCTGTCGGTTCATACGTGAATAACGAACTGATATGGATTAATAAGCATTCCACATACGGTAACTCTAAACAGTGATATATTGACAACCCTTGGTCGTCAACTTCGAGTTTGATGTGATGATAAAAAGAAGCAGTCAAACCAGTTTGAAACTTGCATTCCAGTGTCATTAGAACCATTCTTACTCCCACACATATCCACGCATACCCCGAGAGTACCTCTTTGCTTTACCCTGTGCTACCCACTAATTAGCTTCAACTTGGTACTTAGATTGAGCATCTACCAACACTGAGACACAAAGACTTTCCTTCTGCTCCAAGCTACCATTTATATGGAACATTTATCCAAAATTTTGAATTTCTCAAAACTGGCTCTAGCGACGTTTATTAAAATATTTGAGATATTTTGCATAATAAATGAAATGTTCAATTTTCCAGGACGTCATCAGAGTCCACTTTATTTTGTATGGCGTACTCAGGAAATGTACAAAATTTTACTACTCAAAAATTTAGAGCTCGTTAAAACATAAAAGTTATGTGAAATGCATTTTTTGTTGTTGAGTGAACCAAATTTGAGATATTCTTGTTATCTTTGCAAATAGAGCATAGTCCAAAGGTTCATTTCCATTTAAGTGACATTCTCTTCTTTGTGTGGATCGACATTTTTGGACCACCCTGTACTTCACTTTTCTTAAATAGGAACACGTTATTCATTTCTGATGTACGCACAGAATGGCGTTTTAAGGCCGTTATAGAACAAGCAGCTGTGTACTGAAATATCTGATTATTCCACATTCCACTGTATTCCCATATTCTCTTTGCCTGTACAAAATATTAGCAATGAGATCGTATTTGTCTGTTAAAATGAAGTAAATAGAGAAAGAAGCGTTTGTAAGAATAGTTTGTAAGGAATAGAGAAAGTAATGTTGTATCACATAACTACACTACATAATATTTTCTTCTAACTACAATGAAAAATGTAAACATCTAATGAAGATTTATCTATATTAAAGAAAAGCAAAATTAAGAAAATAAAACTTTATAGAAACAGTTTTGTGCAGGAGTGAGTGGAGAAAATCATGTGAGTGAAACAGATAATGAATTTCGTTGTGTGTGTTACATAAACAGTGGTAGGGAAATTTTGCGCGGCCGTTTGGCAACCCTGCAGTGTCAAAACAATAACACTGGGGACGTATAAGTGTTCGCCACTCGCCATAAAGAACAGTTGAAGTGGCTATGCCCCTGAAGCGGCACTGCTGATGAGATCTCTCCAGCAGTAAAAGCTGCAAGTGCAGATAGTAAAATGTCCTTTTTCTTCTCCCCTTGCTTTGAGCAAGTCGTGCGTAAATATGAAAACTGCATTTTCCTTCTTCTCAAGTAACATGTCACAAGCTACTTCTTTCTGACGTCTCTCCATTTTGTTATTAATTTTCCCTTTGAGAAAGGAATCCATACAGAATGTTCACATGAAAAAGACTCACAATAAAAAGTGCGTTATTTGTTTTCAAAGGAGTTCCTTCCTTTTGTGACCTACACAGCTAAAGCTTTTATTTCGTAAAATGAAATTACTCTTGCTCTACTGGCCATTTTGATATTGCGATTCATTTATTACTCACTCTTCTTTTAAAGAAGTACAAAAAAGATCAATTAGCTTTTGAAGTAATGCTCAGATTTATTGGAGGGAATAATTGTAATAAAATGCATTGTTCTGTCTGCTGATTCCGGTTGCTGCTTAAAAGGTTTCAGAGTGTAGTATACTGTTTAGTAATGAGATGTGTGTGTTAACATACGACTCTTCTGACCGGTGTCAGAGGTTCGATTTCCCATCGGCGCAATTTCGCCCATGCCGAGTTTAATTCAACCTGCCGACAGCAATTGACCATCACCCACGCACGTAGATAGAGGGAGAGGATTAGATTCTTCTCAACTCCTGTATCACTGACCAATCAGTAATTCCAAACAATCACAATTGTCTATGGCTGCAATATGATAGCTTTTGTTTCACGACTTTCATTTTCAGACCTTTGCGCATCTGTTTTTATATACATACAGCAAAACTGGTCATAGAAACATCATTTATCAATAGTAAGTTTGTTAATAAAGCATTGTGCAAATGCCAGTGCTGAAAGTTTTGTTACGGTCACAAACAGAAAACTTGAAACTTTAACACAACCTGTATTGCCAACCTATATTATTTGTAGATACAGTTAGTATGTAGAGTTACTTATTAAATTCTGTAATTATTCGGGGCTTTTATATTAAAACATAAGAGTGCATCTTCTAATTATTTTAGTTTATTTAAATAAACTAAATATATATTGAAACGATAGAGTCAGACTAAACAATTCAATGCCATTGCCGGGATTTGAACCACGGATCTTCTGGTTTCCGTCCAGCCGCTCTAAACCATTGAGCTACTAAGGCCAACGTGCAGACATGACATTAAATTCTCCAACTCACCGTGCATATTTCCTGGTAAACCACTAGGAGTTCTCATAAACACATGAGACAGCTACCTTAATGGCGACTTACTGTGCTGTAAGTACTTTAAGGCCCAGGCACGTTGGCCAGAGTAGCTCAATGGTTTAGGCCGGCTGGACGGAAACCAAAATATCCGTGGTTCAAATACCGGCTATGGCATTGTATATTTCAGTCTGGCTCTATCGTTTCATGGTGCGTCCTACACACGGCTAGTGTGAAAGAACAGTTAGTTTCCATAAATATATACTGTGACTGTAGGATCGTAGAATTAAAAGTCCAAGTTACAGATATTCCAAATGTTCTTTATTTCCGTAGAAATACACTGTTCAATTCTCACGTACCAGAATTACGTCACATACACACAGTCTATCAAAGTCGATGATCACAACAAACGTTCTGATTACCTCTGTTTACAACTCTCTTGTTACACTACATCTGTTCACGACTCCCGCGACTGCCTCTTGGCGAGTCGTCGCCTTCATAAATACCTCATTGATAAATTCTAGATATTTCCGGAACAATAAAGAAACCGAATAATCTCTACCAACCAAGACGTCACCAGAAACTTTCATTTATTTCAGTTTGTTTGTTTCGGCAGACCTTTATCTCGCGCAATCTTTAACTGATTATGCAAGCTCTTTATTACCGTGAAACACTATCTATTTGCGCCGAAACTTTTATGCCCGTTACCACGATAATATTATTAGGCTGTATCATAAGTAATGCCTGTATTATTTTGGTGCTTTGGAAAATTTATTAGGCTTCTCTGGTTTGCCAATGCTATTTACAGGATGCCATGGCCAGTGTTGCACATACTGCGGGCATGTATCAATGGGCAGTTGTTCATAAACAATCACAAAATAGAGATAATACATTTTGAACTTCGATTCCTTCTAAAACACTAAGAAACAGGATTATAAAGCCGCTGTCGTAGCTGGAAGATTGTTTGTAGCGGAAGGAGATGGCGAGCGTGTGGCACAACTATGATTTCAACGTTTCAACAATGGAGACGAAAACACCAAAGATTTAATACGTCCTACATTCGATACTAAAGTATGCAATATTGAGGATATACGCCAAGTTTTGCGAGAAAACCCGTAAAGAAGTACTCGTAGGCTTTCAGAAGAACTTGGTACATCAAAAGATACCACACATTGCCATATTAAGACACTCGGAAAGTCATACAGAAGCTGTAGATCTGTACCTCATGAACTGACAACTCAACAGGCTGAGCGTCAGCTTATCTATAATCCCAATCATGATAGATTTTTCAGGAGAATTGTCACTTGTAATGAAAATTGGGTATGTTGCTAAAAACCTGATGCCTCGAAACACTGACTTGATCACCGCCAACCTGCCAAAGTCATCGTTAAAGAAAATGACTTCAGTCCCAAAGTAATGTTGTGTGTCTGATGGCATTTTGATGGTGTGATTCATTGGAAGTTTATCCCAAATGGGCGTGCGATTGATGCGCATCTTTATTTTCAAAAATTGGAACGAGTTCATGAAATTTTGAGACGGAAATACCCAGCATTAGTTAACCAAAATAGAGTTATATAGCAATAGGACAGTGAAACATTCGAATAACCATGGGAAAAGTTCAGGAATTGGTAGGAGTCATGCTGCTACCACACCCAGCATACAGCCCTGATGTCGCACCACCAACTTTCTCGGTCCATGTGGAAGAAATTTTGACACTGAAGCAGTGCAAGTAGGTGTCACCGAATTCTTCGCATCAAAACCAGACACTGGCACTATCGTAGGATAATAAATATCGCTGACGATGACTCAAGACCATAGAATATAAATGTCTATACTTTGATAATGAGTTAATTCTTGTCAGAACACGTCTCAAATATTGGGTTTTCTTGAAAAGCGACATTACTTATGAGGCAGTATCTATATTAAGCACACTCGAGATCCAGATTACCATCTTGAGGGAGACTTTATGCTAACTTTATTGCTAATTCATTCATTAATAAAAAAGAGATTTTTTATTATAATATACAAATTCACAAACGTTTGGTAAAATTACTGGGGAGCTTTTCTCTCTATAATCTGTTCTTTTATCTGCTACATTTTTTTCTGAACATACTATAAACCCAATTATTTCATATTTAATGGACAAAATCGAAAATTCGATAACAAAGGTTATCGAAGTTGATCTCTCTCTATCTGCTCTTCTATATTTCTTCTTACTATTGATATAAAGAGATTATCAGGTGTCATCCTTCCAGCAGGACTGTACTATTTTGTTTGTATTGTATAGCATTGCCTACCATTGTTAATTTGATGAATATCTGGTAACTCTAAGTTCCATGGACCTTGGTTGCATTTGAGCACCATTTCATTCATTTTAATCTTCCGATATGGTTTAACGTTAAAGGACGTATATTTTTAAAGCTGTTGATTTTACGCCCAGTATCTTCACACTATTCTTAATACTTCTTCGTGTTAATTCAAACAAATATCTGAAGAATGGTTTTATTACCATTTCGTTGAGGTACAAGAGAAATGCAGGCCCGAGCGGTAGTTAAATCCTATAAATATGACACGGATATTCCGTTCTCATTTTATGATCACGAGAAAATAAGACCTATACAATACCATTTAGCCAAATCTACCTTGCGAGGGAAGCTTCCTATACGAACAAGTAACCGCAGACCTCAGAGCCATACCTCGGATCCTTTCACGCTTTTTACAGCTTCATACAGTGTTTTAAGCTCGTTTTGATAGTTTTAGCACAAATAAAAAACTGCATCTGCCATTACAATTACTGTAAAACTGCCGTAATTTCTGAAAGAAGCTAAAACAATCCAACTAATTCTCAGCATTTTTTGACATGGCTGTACAACAAAAACACATGTTGGCTGAAGATTTAAATCCAACTTGTCCCACTGTATACATCTGCCAGTTTGTGATCCAATGTTATTGCCAGCTGATGCATGTGATAGGTTGTTTCTTCAGGGACGTGTTTTCAAAGGTGTGTGAATGAATAATGAATAAAAGTTTCCAAACTTGTCTCGAATTGCTACTGCGGCTCTAGAGTCTGGTTATGAGGTTTTTGAAATCCACATATATATATGATTGCTTTCTGTCCCATACAATACTTATGCACCAAGTTATCTGTCCCTCCTCCATAAACTGTTGTGCATCAACTAGAAGGCATTCAAGACGGGCGTAAGTCACTTAGCACGTTGCATAAATTCAAAAGCAAACAGGGGCAAGTGACTCACCTGGTATAAAAACATAAAATACTTAAACGTATATTTATTTAAACATAAAGCAATATAAAATATATACACAAAACACCCGTTTAAAAAGTGAAATTTTCGCCTTTATCTCGCAAGTTAACACGGTCATTTATGAAAGCAATTAAAATATTAGAAAAATTAGATAAAGGTTTATAAGGTACTAACTGGACGCGTCAGGTTTACTGAATGATGTTGCAATTTTTCAGAAGTCAGAGATCGTGTAAAGCCAGTCTTTCGCCGCTGTCAAGACAAAACTATCAAATGTAAATATAGATAATAGATACAGGTAAATTAAACTAATATTGCTATTGCAAAACAGAAGTATAACTCAGATTACTTGAACGAATGTGTATGTGCATTAGGTTTGAAAATACAGTGCAAAAAAGCAATTATATAGCAAGATAGCTGGCTCCACCGTAACATACCAGTTTAGCATTTTGGAGACGCGGAATTTAATTCTGGTTGACGGCCCATTGGGTGCTTGAAGTTTCCGTGGTTTGCTCTGGCCGGGAGGCGTCATTTCCCTTTCACTACATTTTGTTATACTTCAAGTGCACTTTTAGCTGCTCTCGGGGCGTAGGCCGCTGCCATGTAAATGGCACAGATATTCCTCAAAAGAAAAAGTATTATGCCCCTTGGACACTAGAGGGGTCCTTAGTCGAATGGGTCATTATAGACTCTCTGAGCAGCTATATTAGTGGCAGGAGTCTTTGAGAGAGAAACTTACTCCTCAACCACCGCCAGTTCACGCCGCGCCTTGGTCGAGGCTGGAAGGGTGACACCTGCAGCTGCGCCCGAGAGCGCGCGCACGACCTGTAAAAATCCTAACCCAAAATCCAAGTTCCATCTGGCCTCTCGCTACTGGTTCCACCCTCTGCTTGACGGATCGCTAGCGACCGCCCAAAGCGAGGTGGAACGGGCGCTGCCCCCCCCCCCCCCGCCGTCGGAGGGACATCTCGGCACCAGAAGCATCAGTAGAGGCCAACTGCGCCGTCTTACGCAACGACACGCAAGCTTGCGCAAATTACTATATCTTTTATACCGCACGGGTAAATCCGCACAGCGGATAGGTACCGTGGCGTTTTATCCTCCTATCGGGAGAACCCGGGCCACCTGCAGCTGCTCTTGACTGTTGGCTCAGAGAGAAACTTAGAAACTTGCGCGTATCTTGTTGCTGTCTGCCTGCGAACTGTAGCTTCCTATACTAACTTACTCTTCGGGCTGGTAGCCATGTTATGTAGCGGTATTGTCGTGCTGCTCGAAAGGTTACCCTGGATTTATCTTTGTTAATAGAAACCTTTCAGATAACGCACTGATTATTCTCGGAACAGTGGGAGGTGCACTGATGAGCTTCCCCGGACGTGTGTTAAGCACCAAGGAACGCATTACTTCACCCAATGGAATGCGCAGAAATCACAAATGACAGATGTTATGTCCACGTGGAGTAATCAGTGGAGGTTTCTATCAACAAAGATAAAGCCAGGAGAACCTTTTGAGTAGCAGGATAATACGCGAAGTGTCTCGATCCATTGAATACCCTTTAATTAATGGTAGAAATAGCGCACAATGTGCATAACATTGAGTCATTGTTCAGTTATTTTTTAAATAAGCGTTAAGGATACTTCTCTCTTCTGGCACATTATGACATGATAGAGGTCGCAGAATTTCGCGTACAGCTCACAAGTACACTGGGAATTTGGATCATGGTGTTCCTTGGTATTGTAAGGTTTCTGAAGGAACCCATGTGTTGCCATTCTCTTCACTAGATGTCTGAGATCGTAGCCCGCTTGTCTCCAGTCCGTTTTCGTCGTTGCGTCCCTGGAGTATAATTTCATCCATATTAGATCTTTCGTCGTTCTTAGTTCGATTAGTGTGGTGTTGTATGCAACTTTGCACTGCAGTTGCAGATTTCCCCTTAGCTCTTCAATGTAGAAGCGTTCCCTTGCTAGTTCATATACTAGGCGTGATAGTTCGACAAGCAGAGGGCCATTTTGTCTAATATCCTTTACCTCTATGTATAATTTTATCATTAACTGAAACAAATTAGGAGTCACTCAAACAAAAGCTTGAATTAAAACCATTTAAATTGTCAAAATTCAGATACTTAAGTATTCTAATACACCTCTACAGATATGCCACAGGAAAAGGAGTGCAAAATACTGGAAATAAACTAAACCGATAGGGTCTCCAATGCTGTACTGTCACAAATGACATTAACAGCATATGTAGCTATAGAGTCAAGAAACAGAAGTGGAAACGTGGAGGTCACATGGTGAGGTTGAAGGACAAAGCAAAGGAAAGTGCCAAAGAGGAAGTCCACGACAGAGATGGACGGACTTTTACACAGCACAAGCAGGGCAGGTCTGCAACAGATAGAGACAGAAGAAAGTGGAGATCCATGGGCAACAAAACACAAGTGCAGTAGTAGGAGTAGGCAAGTACGAGTGAATAAGTGCAAATAAAAACAAGAGAAAATGAACAAACCGATACAAAGCAACATGGAATGACTCACCGTAATGGAGTCAACACTGCTACCCTAAGTACAGGAGGCCTTTGCCCTTCATGGCGCATAATAGGCTATCTCTAATCTCTAATACACATACAACAAAAATGACAGTTCTATATGTAATACTTTAATTATGTAATTTTCTAAAATTTCCTGTATGTGAATTCCTTTCTGTTTGATAATATGCTCTTATGCAGAGGTTTATTAGCTTTAAAATTCATTTAAAAGGAAAATAAAAATAAAATAAAATTGAACAACTTATTTATTTGTTATATTGATAGTAATTAAACATTGTTTCAACGATATAACAACAGTGCCCACTCATCATCGTGAGGAAACTGAGGAACTGCGATAGGCAGCGGTAAAACTAGCAAGCTTGAGTTGAATTGGTGTGATCGGTTGAATGACTGTCCAACTCTGGTCCCGATAGTCAGGCCTGTCATCATCATCATCATCATCATCATCATCATCATCATCATCATCATCATCATCATCATCATCATCATCATCATCATCATCATCATCATCATCATCATCATCATCATCATCATCATCATCATCATCATCATCATCATCATCATCATCATCATCATCATCATCATCATCATCATCATCATCATCATCATCATCATCATCATCATCATCATCATCATCATCATCATCATCATCATCATCATCATCATCATCATCATCATCATCATCATCATCATCATCATCATCATCATCATCATCATCATCATCATCATCATCATCATCATCATCATCATCATCATCATCATCATCATCATCATCATCATCATCATCATCATCATCATCATCATCATCATCATCATCATCATCATCACCACCACCACCATCATCACCATAACCATCATCACCATAACCATCATCACCATAACCACCATCACCATCATCACCATCACCATCATCATTACTATTATTATTATAACAAAGATAATCCTAAAGATTAGGAAGGGAGGTAGTAAGAACTGGGGAATGTTGCTGCACTCTTTAGTGTGCCAACTTCGATTTTCTCGTTCTTATATGGGCCACCTTTTCTGCTCCCAGATGTAATAAGATTAATATTAAAATCGTAAAAGTAAACTTGTATTGCACAAAAAAAGCTGGTGGTTATACCATGATTTTCGACAATTTTCAGGAACAAATTCGTGAAGTAGATGGTGCCAGAGGAAGCATTTACCTACAAACGAGTGTTCCCTGAAAGTAGGTTTGTCGAGTTTTAGTAATTAAAGAGAGTTTTCTAGAACAATTTCCTGGGAAGTATACGGTCGAACCTAGTATGATTGCAGCACCAGAATCATTTACCTTCGAGTTTAAACTGAAGACAAAGGACATTGTGTTTCCTGCAGCGCCGTAAATAGCTGATGAGTTTCTGCGTTATGACTCAGGTGAGCGTCAGTTTATGTGCCATTTAACCTCCTATCGGCAACAAAACGGGCTCCATCTCACGCAGACAGGAAAACAGCGAGCAAATTTCCACTCAACTTCCTAGAAATGTGAACTACTGTTGGGCCGGAAAACTAAAGCTATTTCACCTTCTCTGCTACTAAAGTAAGGAACAGGACGTACCATATTCAACAAAAAATTCATGTCGAAATACGAACTTCGAGTACCCTCAATCCAAAAAAATGACAGTTTAAAAATACACATACAGAAGCGAGGGCAATAACAAGCCCGCATGCGTGGCGTCCGGCAAATTGTAAGTATTGTGAATACTTTAAACGTAATTCACTTTCACGACAAACTGTTTACACATGTTTTCTTCTCCCCCATAAATTAACTATATTGATTTTATCTTAAGCCCAAAGCATACTTAAAAATAGAGAAAAAGTAATCCTTTTGAGACTTTGTGAATAATAAAGTAACATAATTCATTTAAAATACTTTAGGCAACGATTTTAAGATGTATTGGGATACTTTTCTATTGTACATTTTCGAATTATCTCCAACAAGACATTAAGGGTACTCGGTTTTGAAATTAGAAATTACAGAAGTTTAAAATTTGATCATAGACATATTTAATACAATTATAGCATAATATCAATAATCGTGGTAGATGTATCTAGTTTTCCAAGTTAATCTACCAAAAGTAAAAATTGGAGCTCATGAGAAACAAAGTACACGATGAAGTGAATTGAAGCACACAGATTCAGAAGTTGTTAAGTCAATGTTTTTGAGATATCCTGTTAAACACACAATAAGCACCCTGAATACCAGTTTTGTAATAGTACTACAAATTTTGCTGATTAAAAGATGTTAGGTGAACCCTAGCATGTTTAACGGGCATCAGTTTCAGAAACAAATGTTGTTAAGTCAGCCTTTTCGAGTTAGATGTTGTTAAGTCAAGTAGTTGCCGCATTAGCCGTTTGGTGGTGCAACTATACTGTGCAAACCTAGCTCTTTGATATCAGCAGTTGATACATTTTAGATTAGACATTCAGACAGACATTTTTAGGCATTCCTCAAGTGCACTTTCAGAAAGTTTATCTGTACTTCCCAAAACCAGGGCACCCTTTCATGCCTAGTGACAGAATTTTTGGCAATATTTTGAAGAAGAAACGATCGATGGATAAATGGATAAAGTCTTCACCACATGTGTGAAAATAATCAAAAATTCACTACAGAAGAAGCCCATTGATGTTGTCCATGTCACACGTTCACTGACCGATGACGAGAAACATGATGACCCTCCATTTGTTGAAGTTTTTGACTTCAAAGATGCCCTCGACCATGTCCTTGTAAGAAGTATTCCTGAATTCACTTTAATCCGGGGTGTATTTTCAAAGAGGATATGTACCAGAAGTTCCTCACTTCATCGTCCCCAGTCTCTTTTGAGGAGAGGCGTGAGGTTGCCAGCCTTACACAAGGCATGTGATAGTGCGAAACACACACCAGATAGGCTTCGAAAGATTAAGAAGGCAAAATATTATGATGTTCGTTCACTGCTGGAACATGTCACTCTGGCAGAAGGTACCACATTTTATGACACAATGACATATGGAAGTGACGAGAAGATTGTAGTAGAGATAGAGTGATGTTTTGATGACCATATTGTTTGTCAATCTATGAAGTACATACTGGATTAGTCCATAGTAGAAATGTATTGGGGAAAATAAAGTAATAGTTTATCCATGGCTATATATTATAATATTCTATAATGGAGAAACTCTTAACATTAAGAGTTGTTAAGTGACTTAACAACTTTTCATCCATTTTAAATTAAAAGTTGTTAAGTCCTAATTATAAAACATCCTGTCACACATCCTGCATATGTCATACCGTGATAATGACTTCAACATAGTACTTTGTACCTCCAAATTAACCCACCACAAAAAATTCTTTCATTCGTATTACTATTTTGTTATTTAAAACTACTTTTGACAACTCAGTTTGCTCTCGTGCACAATTTTGAAACAGTGATTTAGCAACTTTTGCTTCTGACCGCTTCAATGATAAAATATGTAACTTCAACTTGCTTTTGTTTACTTTACTATGTAGTTAAGAGTAGGTAAGTAGGTAGCTACTATCCATCAAACACAAAAAGACAACGCAGAGAAATGTGCAACGTAATCACTTTTGCTGTTTATGCTCACATTCCGGATGTAAGGTTCATGTAAAATACACAGTGTTGTCACATAACTTACCCATGCATATCTATCACTGAATTTACTAAACGAGCATTAGATCTGGCAGCAGGGTGACTCGCATGCACTCTCACACTCTATTTCTAGTAAACAGATCCACTAACAGAGCAGATAAAGTTCAAGCCCCTCTACCTCTTCAGGCCCCGCTTGCCTTCTTATGGTGGGCATACAGTAGCTTGGTAAGACATTTGGTGATTCCACACTCAGCCTATAATAAAGGCCATTGTTAGAGCAAATAGTGTGGAGGTATTGTATTATACCTAAAAATTTGTTGAGGGGACTTCACTGTTTCAGCCTCTCTGAATCCCCTCTTTGGATTTTGGAAAAAGGCTTGTGTGTGTGTTAGTGTGTGTGTGTGTGTGTGTGTGTGTGTGTGTGTGTGTGTGTGTGTGTGTGTGTGTGTTTGTGTGTGTGTGAGATAGAGAGCGTAACTGGTCTGTCAGTGAACGGATAACTCTACATCCCCTTTCAAAAATGACATACGATGTTCAAAACATTTTTGGATGAAAAAAATTGCATAAATTGGCTCCTATTTTATATTTTCGTGACAAATCAAATGTATACCTTGATTTTTTTTTCCGCGAACAGTCTCCGTATCGTTCTTCATTATTGATGACCTCTGCATAGATAAGAGATATATAAAATCATACTGCATAAAAATGAGGATGTCATAAAAATACACGATTAACGTCCGGAACATTTATTTGAAGGGGATTACTATTTTCGATATTTTCTTGCTATTGGTTTGAATTGTACAGTGCAATCCATATAAAACTGAACCACTGTTAATAGACCATAACATTTGAACCAATTATAGGACACACGTGCAACTTTGGGAGAATATAATACACAATTGGGAGATTACATTACAGTATTTGCATCTCAGAGAAAATGTTAGAAGTGTCCTCCACCAGCATCTACACATGCTTGCACTCGTCTCACCATATTATCTGAAGTTTTACGTATGGTATCCTTACCAATGTTACTTATTTCGGTTCGTTTGGATTCCTTGAGAACATCAATTGTCCGTGGCATATTCTTGTACACTCTATTTTTTAGATACCCCCACAAGAAAAAATCCGGTGAATTAGGTCAGGGGATCTGGGGGGCCACAGACCTTTTGAGATTATTCGATTATCAGAGAAACTGGTTACAAGTTCCATGGTGTCATTAGATGTATAGCACGTTGCTCTATCTTGCTGGAAATAACCTTTTCTCAATTCGCTGTCATCCAGTTGCTCCACAAATGTCTTGAAGATACCCATATAAACTTCAGTGTCTACAGTCGTATAAATGAAAATTAACATTTAAGACTCAACTATCAACAATTGCCTGTGCTGTCAATTCTCCCAAAGCCACTGAGATCATTGAAAGAAATTTCTACATTCTACGAACCTTCAAAGGGAAATTACGACCTATTGAAACGGTTCAGGTTTATATGGATCACACTATATAATGTTTACAAATGCGTGAAGTCCGTGGTTTGTTTTCCTGGTCATGCAAAGGCAATGGAATTTCAAGCCATCAAATTAAAAGATTGCCTATCGATTAAGCCCAGTGCATTCCCAAGGTACTTACAAGAAAATATGTAACTAAGCCCTTCCTACAAATGTCTGTCTGAATTAACATGAAGCAGTCAGAAGAATTAGCATTTGCAGGATGCGTTTGTAGGAGTGAGTAAGGAAAGTAATGTAATAGTAATTTTGTAAAACAGGCAATATGTAATATAGCCGATACTCAACAATTTATCCTTGCAGTGTCCTCTAATTCCATTTTAAGGATCCCTTCTTTATCAGCGGTAATTTCAGACTCAACAGAGGATACGTCACGATAACGATGTACAGTTACCATCGTTGCAAACTGAAATGAGTTAATCACCTTCGTTTTACCAATTAATAATGCTAGCTGATTTTACTAGCGGTGCTACTGCTGCACATTGGGCTAATGTAGCCGGGCTGTGGAAGTCCACCATTCGGTATGAAGTGCCTTATTTCTTCAACCATGGCGATCAAGAGCTCCAGGCTAAACAAGGATCATTCAGAAGAATTTATTTAAATTAGTGAATGAGCTTTTTGGGTGGGAGGATATCTTAAATATAAGCTTTAAACCAAGTTATAAGAATCAGCTTATACGAGGGGGGGGGGGGACCCAAAAAAAAAACCGAACTCCGAGGGCGCTGCCACTCATAGACGTAGTGCAGGGTTCTCACGCTAGATGGTGTTAGTAGAGACCTTCCTGAAACAGCTGTGCAGATGGCGTCAGTGTAGAGCTGAACGTGCAAGTGTGGTGTTGAGTTTCTCAGACTGTTAGTGGGTTACCTCTGCGAAGTCGTAATGGCAACTATAAAAGAACGAACGGTGTGTGTGAAATTTTGTTTCCTGCTTAAAAAGAGCAATGGAGAGACACCAAATGCTTCAGGAAGCTCTCCAGGAGGACACTATGAGCCGCACACAGGTTTTCGGGTGGTTTGGACGCTTTAAACGTGGTGAGATGTGTGTTGAAGACCAAGCTTGTTTTGGACGCCCTTCAACATCGCGAAATGAGGAGAACATTGAGAAGGTCCGCCAAAAGTTCAACGAGGATCGTCGCCATACGATCGACCAAATTTCAGCAGCGACAGGAATCAGTTTGAGCTCGTGTCAGCGGATTTTGAGGGAGGATTTGCACCTGAGACGTATTGCTGCTAAATTTGTTCCGCGCATTCTCACACAGGAGCACAAAACCATCCGCATGAGTGTGTGTCAAGACTTGAAACCAGAGATTGCACGTGATCCAAACTTCTTGAACAAAGTCATTACAGAGGATGAGAGTTGGTGTTACGAGTATGACCCAGAAACCAAGCAAGCGTCAAGCCAGTGGAGGACTCCTAGCTCTCCCAGACCAAAAAAAAGTAAGGCAAGTGAGGTCAAATGTGAAAACGATGGTCATTGTATTTTTTGATGTTCGTGGAATTGTGCATCGGGAATTCGTGCCCCCTGGCCAGACTGTTAACCAGCACTTTTAATTGGGTGTTTTAAGGCGTCTGCGAGAGGATGTGAGCAGGAAACGCCCGGAAGTTTGGCGATCAGGTGACAGGTTTCTGCATCACGACAACGCTCTAGCACACACGGCTTTACAAGTGATCCACTATTTGGCATCTCAGAGGTGGTTTGTCGTTTCCCACGCTCCGTATTCGCCGGACCTAGCCCCTGCGACTTTTTCCTATTCCCACAAATGAAAAAACGCTAAAAGGGGAGCGTTATGATGATGTGGAGGCGGTAAAAACAGGTTCTCAAAGGGCACTGGATAATATCAAACTTGAAGAGTTCCAAACATGCTTCCAACAGTGCGAAAAGAGACTTGACAAGTGTATCGCATGTAATGGAGAGTATTTTGAAGGTGACTGGACTAATTTTGTCAAAAGGTTCATCAATAAATTCTTTATGACAACAATCCAGAGTCTTTTAGGTTCCCCCTCGTTATTCCGACTTGAATTATTACTAAGTCTTCAAAGCCACGAGGAGCCCAATCGGGCGACCAGCTTTTGACTTTTACGCACCATAGCAGCTTTTCATAAAAATTCAAAAGATTCTCCGATATCGTTTAGTTTAGCACTTCATGCATAACAGGATATCAGGCGCCAGATCAAATACTTCTAAAATCATGCTCCCTATTATCAAATAACAGTCTAAAAAGAGAAGTAACCTAGTTAAAAATATTTGTCGACCTCTGCTCTACCAAAGGACAACTTAGAAAGTGCTTCTCTAGAGGTTTTCTAGGCAGATCTCAATACCACTCTCAGACAAAAAATCTGATACCCCGGTGGCAAATTTGAATATCAATATGAAGAAATCGCAACAATGGCCCCTCAGTCTACGCAGTTCTGCGTATTATCTGCTTACAGGAAATGGCTCTAAACTGATTTCAAAACTTCGATTCCGTACATGATAGTATACCACCTCTATCTCAACCATAATGATAGTGTATTTGAAATATATGTGCACGAGGACATTATCTATGCATGGATTGATCTTTAGGGTCATCCAGAAAATGTTGTATGTTTTTCTCGCTACTTATATATGCTCAATTTCATTTTGCCTGCCAGCGCCTCTTGGCCTTCACATGCTCATGAGTTTGACTCTTAAGTAGTCTCACTTTATAAGAGTGATGGCTATAATAATCTATGGGCAAATGAGAACTGAGCGGCATGTATTTGAGTTATAGTAATATTTCCCTTGGTGGCCCTTAATTATCCATCACCTACCCGTTTTGATATTGCCCTATCAATGTCACTCCCGGCTCTTGAACACTGCTCCTCTACTCCAGCAGTTCATTGTACAAGCTCTCCACGGCAAGGCTCATTATCCCGTTACCCATCTTCCAGCACATACTCGACATCCTACTTAGAGACTGTGAGAAGCTAACTAGCTCTATTCATAGTCCTTCTACAGAACACTAGCCGGATAAGTTGCCACAGCTCTCATAGACGACAATGTTAATATACACTTTATAGTTTTATTGAACAAGGGCTCTTTAGTACTGCTATAATACAGATTTCTGAGCTTAAGTGCCATATAAAAGTAACAGTATTTAATGAAGCACTCCCAATGAAAAAACTATAATGCTAATTAATCATAGTGCTACTAAAGTCAAGGTTCCGAAGGATCACATAAGCATTTCTCCAGCATTTGCATCTGTGACCTGCATATCTACTACCACATTTGGACTACCCAACAATAGGCTCTCAATCGTGGATTAAGGATCGTTCCCTTAGTTATCGTTCTAACTCACCTCTACCTAATGAAAGTTATTGGGAATTAATGCTCTCGTTTAAGTAATTTGTACGTTTTCTAAACAGATATTCCAGTATTCTGAAAATATTTTTCTAGTACTGTTACCTTCTGTTACTTTTCAATGTATGCGAACCCATCTTGAACAAACAAGGTATCTATCACTAGCTCTTGATATTAAAAGCTTACTCCGCCGTCCAAAGGAACTATCGCTATTTTTTAAACCTTTGTATAAGTATGTGGTGTTGAAGAGTTAACTTCTGTTGTTCATGAGCTCCGAAAACGTTTTTCAACCACATTTCATGGCCATCCTTAGCGGCTGTTACTGCACCTACTGACGGTAGAGTTTCCTTCTTCCCAGGATGATTGTGGTTCCGCCCATCAGCGATCATACCAACTTTTGAAGCAGACTTTTTGGACAAGGATAACTGGAAACTATCTGTGGTGTGGACAGGTAGAGGTTCGTTGGTCCCTTTTAAGGAATGGTTAGAGATGTTAGACTTCTGCTGAATGGATAACTGGAAAATATATGTTGTGTGGACCGGTAGATGTTCGATGATCAACATCTGTTAATGGAGATGTACCTCTTCTTCTAACTCCGACAAAAGAAGCCTGTTCTGGTTAGGATTTTTTCGAATTAGTGACTTTAGTTTTGCTGGTAGTTAAATAGACTTCATCGCCATAGAAAATAATAAATTTTCCACCTTTAACTTGTTCTTTTGACGAAACGTAATATACTATTACTTGCAGAAAAATCAAATTTCAAATTTTTTTATCACTACTTAAAATATGTATTATCTCCCAGAATAAACTATCATACTCTCCTGTACGCGCCTGAGAATGTCATGGCATAATCTCTGCTATATGTGGGGCCTGTGTGTCTACAATCGGATCCTAAGTGAAGGGCAAACAGCCGACAATGAGTCCAAAATACGCAGGAATATGTAGGCATAATATTACAACGCTGCACATGAGGGATGTACTACCCGTACAGTGTTCTACGCATGGTATACGTAAGAATGCCATCCCCTTACCCGGTACTGAGCTGACAAGGGATGTCCAGCAGCTGCTTGCAAGTGGTCCATTCTTCAGCGTGGGCGTTGCGGTTCTCCTCCGCAGCAGATTTTCCGTGCACATGGTTTACATACAGCAGGCATTATGCCATCAAATTTTTAGTTACGCACCGGTGTGGGTACAGTGATAGTTCCCTTGTTATGTAACATTTGTGTAAGACCTAAAGCTTTAAAAAGCATAAGACTATCGACATTTAGGTGATATGAAAATGATGCAAGGAAATTCCGTAGGCCACTTTGGCGTACTGTTTCGACTGCATAAGGCGTTCTACTTCCCAGGTTAACTACGGATGCTCTAAATATTAGTCGGATGGTCCAGCAAGTTTACTGCTTTGTTAGCAGTATTCAGTTTGGACCGCATGAACTTTTCTTGAATACTAGAGGGAAACTATGCTGTGCGATGACCTCCAGGGGCCATCAACTAATTTCAGTTGTGATTTTCCTACCAGGTCTCAATACTGATAAACCCGTAACCAAACTAATCTTGTGCCCTCATCTGAAACGATTGTGTTCAACTTCATTTGACTCCTCTCTCAGTTCTATCTGCTGCTTTACTCTTAACATTGCTCTGTATGTCATGCATATCTGCTAACAACATATAGTTCCTTTTTCTGAGTATATGCATTACCCTTGCAACATATAATACCAAAAACAGCACATTTTCACCGACTTAACCGTGACACTTGCTTTACAGTTTACCCCACTTCTTCTGAACTGACACCAATTCAGCCCAACTCGTCTCTATGTATCAAGATTGCTCTTAATTTCCAACAGTGAAAATGTATCTGAACACTTAGTTGCTTTACCACAGGCGTGAGGCTCCGGTAAACAGACTCTGTTGACATGGACAACTTCTCATACTCGCATACCTAAGAATGGGAACAGTGATGTCCTTAGACGCTCCACAACTTCTTCCTTCATACTTTATAGAAACTGAGAAGTCATCAAGACTTCAACCACTTAATGTGGCAATGGAAACAACAGTCGTCCTTTCATTTGCTTAACCTATAAGTAAACTCCAGGTAAACTCCACTAATTCCTATTTGTGTTTATACTCTTACATTTTCAGCATCTTTTTGAGCCCCAATTTCGTTCAGGTCTTCAACATACAGTTCTTCTTACACATTCCTACTTCTATTCGTGATCTTCCAGTGTGAAACTGTTGCGCTCTCCTTTTAAGCCACTACTATACTCACATTGTGTGATGGTGCAGGAATTGAATGCAATAAGTCAGCAGCTTTTTAACCGCCTTCTATGACCCATTCTTCCAAGTATGTGCTGAAGTTTGTTATTGCAACCAAACTATATAACGAGTTAAAATCTGACTGTGGTCGTTATTTGACCTCCTATTTAGAGAAAAATTAAATAAATCAAATAAAAAATACGAAACAAGATCATTTTAAACTTTCATGTACTATACGACATGGCTACTCACGTACATTGACACTGAAGTTTGTTTATTTATAAACTGGATTTTGTAATCACTAACTTTTATTAGAGTAATTCTGAAATGTTAATCATTGTTTTACGTGATCTTGAGATCAGTGATGTTTATTTTCCTTAAGTAATTGATGCAGTTAATCTTAAAATTGCCAAAAGTAAATTTACCACGAACCTAAATAGTATTAATGTACTCGAAACTTAAATTTTCGCATGCCTTTCAATATTTTGAAACTTATAGTAGCATAAAACAAGAGTAATGCTGTGAAAACTGTACATTATAAAACTTGAATCTGCATCTTTAAAATTAAATAACTAAATGTAAAAATAACAGAATAAATTGATATTAAAATAGGCATAATGTTTAAACCTAAAGGAAGGATCAAAATTACACAGAAATAATGTAATTGAATACTCAAATTACTTGCAAACATGTATCATCCTAGACTTCGTAGTGCAAAAAATTAACTATTCCTTATAGGGTTATATATTACAGGTAAAAAAGTAAAATATGAAATATGTACCTTAATTTACTATTAACCTTCTAGGTACTGTCACTGTAACAATAGCAACAGGAAAATGTTAACGTAAGAATAATTACGAGTTTATTAAACATTGAAATGTTGTTTTGTTGTAATAATTAATTTAATGAATCACTATCGTTTTTGAATGTTGAAGCTTTATTGAAAACTAATGTTGGAAAATGTTCGATTGTTCCTTTTTCATAGCTAAGAGCACTAGGCAGTTTATGTATTAAGAAACGTTTCTCACCTTTTGAGTGTTTATTCAGTTACCTAATTTTATGTAACTTCTCGGCAAGTATTTGTTTAAGTCAATATAAGTTAACCCGAAAAACACTTTATATTAATTCCACAAGATATAAGGGATCCTATAAATGAGTAAAAATAAAGTACTGTAACTGATACATAAAGAATTTGTATTATTAAAGTTACTCCTCCTCAGAATCCCCGAGATAGTGCTTGAGTTGTTGGTATTGTATTAAAAAGTGGTTGTGGAAGTATAAATATTTTAGTAGGATTAATAATGAATTAATGGTGCTATTATTGGAGGCTAGGTGATAGAAATTAACGATAGTTGGCCAACGTCAGCAACATTTCTTAATGCAACAACACTTCTGGTTGAAAAATTAGTTATTTGGTGCTTACTGATCACTATTTATGTCCGCTTTGGAGTAGCAATCGGCCAAACATACTAGAACATTAAGCTACCCGCAATATTTCCCTGCTTTCCTTTAATACTTTAAAAACCATTGTTAGGCCCTTTTTGTAATTTACGTCCTCCAACGTTACGTCATATCGGAACGTGAATGAAATGGATGAAATGATGCTCAAATGAGTCCGGGGTCCATGGAGCTTAGAGTTACCGGACATCCGTCTCTCAGGACAAGGGAAAACCCCAGTAAAACCTTATCCAGTTAACTCACCATAACCAAGACCTCTTGAACGTGACGCAGACATGCTACAGTGTATGCTACCGAGGCGGGCAATATGTTAGGCCTTGCATTGCTGGTAATTCTACATGTGGTACAAACTGAAAAGTTGGTATATATTTTAGAATTTAATAATTTTGAGATATGAAAGAAAGTATAGAATCACCCTAAAAAGGTCTGCATAAAGAAAGGTTTTCTAGACCCTAACTCCGTAATGCTCTCAACTATTCATAAGCGGCTCTCTCAGTACGTAGTACATATAAGAGGGTTAATCTTTTACTACCTTTGTGACAACCACCCCAGTTCTCATCGAATATTTGCAAGCTATGACAAGTGCAGCAGAAATGAAGGAAATGAGAAAAAGAGGTGGAATAATTTCGATGAAATAGAATTCTTACAGATCCAAACTCTTAGGTTCAGCGGGCTTTTTACCAGGAACGCTTGGAATAGCGGGAAATGACGATCATAAATAACATCACAACAGAGCCATCTAGGAACAAAAAGAGGCACAGTTTTATAGAGAAACGAAAACTACTGCAGCTTTCGCATGCATGAAAATAGAAAGTATGAAAAACACTTCAATGGAATTGAGAGAAGGAAAGGAATTAAATACAGAACTTGATTTATAAAAGGAGACCAAAGTAGTTTTATAAGTCACGATGGGACACGCAAGGCTTTTATGTCCTACAATTTTCGGAACCTGTTATTGTATATTGTTTCCATACAACATTATAGCAAAATATAGTATGTTCATAAAGCAAACATAAGGGCTACTTGATAATATACAATGTGTAACGGTTGCTAAGGCAACGGTGGTATAAGGTAACTAACGTTGTATTCAAATGAGATGATATTTGTCTCTGAGCGCCACGAGACCCTCAATAAACTCTTGGTCTTGCAGTGTTGCATTATTCTATTCTCGTGGTAGGAAATGCGTCAGGCATATCCGTTTCTAATAAATGACCATAGCTACAAATGCTTAATAAAAATGATTGCTTGAATGGAGGAGTTAAACTGAACAAATGCAGGAATATGTTTGTTTTCTCCCTCTAATGTTCAGGATTGAAGTTACCAGCCTATTGAATGAACCTTGTTTCTTCTTCAGAGTTAAAATTCTCATAACAGTAATCAATTGTTACTTTAAGTGGCCATAGAATATGAATGAATTTAACAATGGCTGTAAGAGGTTACTTTAGTGGCTAGTTAAAAGAAGTAGATATTGTGAGGCCAAGCTCAAAATATTATATCTAGAACATAAAAATATGGGACATGATGGGAGGGAAAACAACTTCAAAATGCTCAGAACCTTAATGCTAAAATTTGTGGCAAAGGCAAAGCAAATGTGCTTCGCGAGGTTGTTAATTCACCTTGGCTGGATGTGTACAAGTAAGAGGGAAATGTAGGACCCATGAAAACAGCTCCCACTCCAGTAATGGATAAACTCTTGAAGCTGAACACAATTTTAATGAAGGAGGCAAGATGGCATTCTGCGGAATACAATAAAGAATTTATGAAATAGATTCAGGTTTGATAAGAATTGGGAAATAGAAAGGAGATATATCTTTAAAAGTGCAGCCAGACTGTAATTCAAACTAAAAACTTTTTGAGGAACTCCAGAGATTACTTTTTTTAACAATAACAAGAAATTATAAGGAAGGTTTGGAAATTTGGGATGGCGGTTATTCCTGCCGAATACGGTGTCCCGCATTAGCACCTCCGTCATTATCGTCATCATAAGCTGGATTCCTTGGCCATGACCATGACCGAGGCCCTGGGCATGGCGCGAAGGGAAGTGAGCGTATGGTATTTATTATTGACGGTGGAAACTGTGCCCATGAGGGCTTGGATTGTGAAGTCTTCGTACACGTTCGCGTAGGGAGACAGTGGAGTTGGACGTGCTGTTCAACCATGCCGTTGAGCAGTTGGTTGAGGTGTAGGAGTTGGTCGAATTTGGCGTCTGTGCGTGTGCGGCTCTCCTCCAGGCGTGCAACCTTGCGCTTCACAGATGATGACTGGTCAGTATTGCAGAGTTGTTGAAGCTGTTGTTGTAGATAGCCTAGTTGGTTCTAAAGATTTGTTGTGTTGTCGGCGGAGCGTTGGGCAATTGTGTAATTCTTGCGAGTTGGTCGTGTTGCTCTGTGTGGTGTCCTGCGAAGCTAGTGGTGATGATTTCTTCCAGTTGTCCCAGGCGTGGAGCTATGTTAAGGACCTCAGAATGGAGGTCGTGGACATCCTCCCTGGAGTGTTGTGTAGCTGCGAGGGTCGCCTCAAGTGGGGCAAGACGAGTCTCAAATTTCTGTAGCTCTCTCCGTAGATCCTGCAGGGCACCATCAGGCCATCTCCGGTATAGGAAGCAGATGCAGTTACGGTGGAGGCCGCCGTGGGTGCTGGGCGTGGATTGTCTTCCTCCCTAGTTGTTGGTGTGCTGCGCTGTGTTAGTAGGCTCTTTCTGGGGTAGCGTGGGCACTGCGCCTGACCTGTAAAATAGCCTAGACCATTACGAATGGCGCAGTATCTGCGTCGGTGCGTAAGGTTATGTCTCCTGCATTCGGCGGTGAGGCACTAGTTCCCGCAGTAGTGGCATCTAGGAGGAGCGGTGCAGGTGGAGGCGTAGTTGCCAAAGTTGCAGCAGCGCCGACAGGGGATGTGTCGCTCTAACTTGCTTGCCTCGATTCTGAGACAGCGTCCTAATAAGGGCAGTCCCGTTCTCAAGGCAGCATCCTTCTCCGCACTGTCGGCTCGATGCAGGCGCACTAGTGTGGTGGTGCCTACTCTCGATGTTATCTGGTTTGCTCTCCAGGAAGAGGACCACCTCTGTTTTGCGGTGGGGAGAACAAACCTGCACGGGAGATCACGGGGTACCCCGCTGATGACCACGGTGTAGGCTCCTGTGGAAGTGGCTGGCACTGGTGAGGAGTGCAGAGATCTTGGTGGTGTCTGTTGTGCTACAGCGACGCAGGAAAGTCGCTGATCAGTTGCGTTTGGCGGCTGCGGTGGTTGTGCTTCTGCAGGTGAAGTAACTGCGAACTGCAGTTCAGGTGCTGCTTCAGGCGGTGGTTGTCTGGGCACTTGGCGGGCGTCCGGCGTGGCAGGGGAAGCGGGCTGAGCTGCCCAGAATTCCCCGTCAGCTCCGCGGTAGGCTCCCTCTCGTCTGCCGGCACCGGCAGCGAAGCGGGAGACGGTGCCCGAGAGCTGGCTGGCGAGGGCTGCGGTGAAGGCGGTTTCACTGCCTGGCTCTGCTTCCGTGTTGCCGCGTTCTTCTTCTTCCCCAAGTTGCTGCGCTGATTCTTGGAGAGCGTGATGTGTACTCCTCCAGAGTCATTACCAAACACGAAATTTGGAGCAATGAACTCTAGAAACTCCAAAGAGAACTTTGATATGATTTACTAACTGCTCAAAAGATGGTTCAGGAACGATTTGCGAAGTATATGGATTAAGACCAAAGTGCAGAACCTTCTTTCTTCCTTGAGTAAATAAGCCAATGCTTTTTTGAAACCGGAATATGTATTATTTATTATTAAATGCATGCACCAAAACATATGGTGAGCTACACTGGTAAAGATACTCTTAGGTAGCCAGGCTTCACAAAGTTTCACAAGGTAACGTCAGGACTGGTTTTATATTGCCCAGATATGCACGCAAGTTTGGTTACATAAAATTAAGTCCATCTCATCTGACAGTGATATAGAGTGAAATAAAAAAAACTGATGAACCTCCAAGACTTCAGAATTTATTGGACCAGAGTCGGCCACAGTTGATGCTTTGTTGTTCCACAAACATGGTAAATTATTTACACAAAAGTTGCGTAAATTAGGAGCTGAAAGCTAATTTAAATGTTACAAAACTTCAGCTGATAAAAACTTACTGCATCTCTCACAGGACGTCCTCCTGTTAAAAGACGTCTTAACATAATGTTTTAGAGCAACTTAAATGACAGACTGTGCAAAAAGGAAACTGAAAGAGTCCAGTACATTTTATGCTTGTGCGAGGACTTAGCTTGGAGGAAATATACTGTTTTGGGGAAAATGTTTTTAGAACTAGAAGAATTTGAAGCGCTTCTGTTACGAGATTTAGAACGTACCTTTGTTGGTAAAGAGTGCAACCGTAATGAATGGCATTTCAGCACAAGACCAAGGCGAAGTGCATATGGAACAACGACGGAAATCTGAATCGAATAAGACAAGACAAGAAAGCTGAATATAAAAAGAACAACAGGTTAATCAAGTAACAACGATGGGTTAATAAAAGCATCCGATTCCACTTTAAAAGTAGAGTAGTTGTTTAGTAACGCTACAGGGGTAACAATGAAATCGCTTTCGCAATGCAGTGTTTTCTATCACGGCAAAGTATTACGTCACATTGTCTAATACAGTGAATGCAATAACGTTTGCTTTACCATGATGAACGAGAGTGCGTTCAAGTTACAACACCTCTTATTTTTTTCAGAACTGGGACAAGATATAAACTTGTTTCTTTTAAAATACACGTGGACTCTTTGTGAATGCGTGGCAGAGATGGCAGCACTATACAATGCATAGAACTCTAGTGGCAGCGACGAGAGTTACGACTGTTTTCGATACATAAAATGGCGACGTTTTCATTGCAAGAACAGCGTGTAATCGATGTTCCATTCATGCCGTCATCAGGCGTCAACTTCGCCTGACAATTTGCCACGCGCACAGCCTTGTGATTATCCGTCAGCATTCGTGGCAACCGCCTGGAAGACACAGACACTCTTCGCATTTTCTGACCTTCATGGAGGATAGTGTGCACAGATCATACGGAAATGCCAATTTTGGAGGCGATGTCTGCAACGCTCAATCGGCGATGTTCCAAAACAACATTCTTCACTCGCTGGATCATGTCGTCAGCCCGGCAGGAGCGCGGCCGTGACTGTCTTAGTTTGTTGTCACAGTTAAGTTAATTAACTGCAGAGGATCTACCCAAAAGTCGGAAGACCCTAGCCTCCTTCAAGCGATGGATAACTCCGGGGTCTTTCCATAGGGCAATAGCTGATTTATTAAAAAGCCCTCCCCCGTTGACAACAACGTCAAGACGGGATGGAAGTGGATACACCACTTACACGCATCAACCCCGCAGGGAAGACTACCGAAAACCTCGATGGGGCCGCCTAGTGATCTAGCACACCTTCTACTAGCTCTGCTGGCTAGTACCCGGGACTTATGAGTCAACCCTCTACACCCTCCGGGCGGCCGTAGCCTGGCCAGATGTACCCAATTCCCTGTGGGTGTCGGGAACACACTGCCCCCTCGACTCCAACCCAATCCGAACAACTCCCCGACAGGAGGGGCTCCGCAGTTCGGCTCGAGGTTCCTCTAGTAGCGTCAGAGGTACCACGAATACTAAGGGTCCGCATCGCTCGCACTACAGCAGCTGAAGGGGATGGATACGCTCTCGTACGGAAAGTGAACGAGGTTTGTTGTCATACGATGTTCTGCCTTCATTGAACTGTCGCAGCCAAGAACGCACATTAGACACATCCGTGGTACCATCACCACATGCCTCACTCAACTAGTGATGAATTTCAATAGATGTCACACCACGAAAATGGAGAAAACGAATGATTACACGCTGTTCTTGCAATGAGAACGTCAGCATTTTTAGTATCGAAAACAGTCCTAAGTCTCGTCGTTGACACTAGAGTTATATGCACTGTACAGTGCTGCCATCTCTGTCACGTATTCACAAGGCGTCCAGGTATATTAAAAAAAAAACAATCCCAGTCCTCAAAGAAAAATAGGAGGTGCTATAATTTGAACGCACTTCGTATTTTCCCCAACGGCTAAATACGTTACTGTAATTTACACTAATTTTTTGCTGCACTAATGTGATCGGTGAAATTGTACGCCTCTTTTGTCCTGTAATGTTCTACGAACTGGGCTCCGGAAGTCAAGATTTTTTCACAATATCATTGTACGAGGGCTGTTCAATGAAGAATGATCACAATTTGTTTTGACAAGGTCCTTTACTCATCCTCATAATTTTGATGATCCTTCTCAAAATAGTCTCCCCTGAATGCGATGCAATTGTCCTAGCTTTTCTGCAAGTCTTCAAAGACATGCTGGAAACGATTTTTGAGAGATCCTTCAAAATCGCCTCCGCAGCCTTCACCACTGCTTCTGATGATGGATAATGCCTCCCATGAAGGCGTTTCTTCAAGTTAGGGAATAGAAAAGAGTCACATGGGGCTAAATCCAGACTATAGGGAGGGTGAGGGATGCACTTCACGTTGATTTTTGCAAGATATTTAGCAACGATATTGGCAATATGCGGCCGCGCGTTATCGTGGTACAGCATTAAGCCTGCTTCATGGAAATGTGGTCATTTGCGCCTGATATGGACTTGCAATGCTTTCAGGACATCCCTGTAGTATTGTCCAGTTACTGATGTGTGTGCAGGTACAACATGCTGATAAAGCATTCCATGAATATCAAAGAATGAGATGCCCATAACTTTCCCAGCAGAAGCAACCACTTTTGCTCTTTGGGGTACTGATGATGAAGGAGATTACCACACTGAGCTTTGCTGTTTGCTCTCAGGTTCAAAATGATGTAGCCAAGTTTCATCAGCAGTGATTACGTTTGAAAGAAGCTCCGGATCTTCCTCTAACATCAGCTTTAACTGCAGGTTCCCTCCATTGCAGTGGTAGGCGATACATGTCTGAATATGCCTGGTTCTCACAGGCAGGAACCAGGAGTATCAACAATGAAACTGCTACGGGGTGTTTGTTTCACATTAAGCTAACAGAATATAATAAGATTGAATTTTAGTACGATAAAGTATGACCATAAAAAATAATGATCATTCTTAATTGAACAGCCTTTTTACATTATCATAGGAGCGTTACAGGAAATGATGTGGCTTGTTGCGGCACACATATGAAAAATCGCTATTATTCGTAGTCTACCAAATGTGAGGACATTTTTTCTGATGCTAATTTTAGAAAATCTTTATTTTGTTAATTTTTAATAGAGAATTTTATTACTATTACTTACTACATAGTCTAGGTGAAGGTTATTGTTTAACTGTTTGAGCTCAGTGCACTTCCGATAATCAGAGAATAATTTAAAATAAAGAGCATCATTAGTGTACCGACACTTTCTCGTTTCAGACGATGAAATTTGAGCTGAAGTAATGAAAGATGCCAATTCTGGAGCATCCTCAAGCGGACTTATTGAAGACAATTATAACGTAAACGAAATTCCAGCGAAGTATTACAATTATAAGAAATCTACTTAATTGGCCTAAAACGTCTAAATCATGTACCCTAAAGCGATTTGAAAATATAATTGCCAACTTGCGACTGCTAAAATTGCTACTGGGAAAATTGAGTCTGGAATGTTCTGATGTCAGATGTTTCTGATGTTTTATTGAACACAAATGACAAAATAAAACGAAAGGGGGGAGAACTTCAAAGAAACAATAACCTTATATTTTATTGAACTACGGCAAAGGCTTCTGTAGGGTTGTTATGCGTTTTATCAAGATGTATAGAGTCAGGATATGAAGTTCGTATATATCATCATCAGCTGGTACTGGCAGACATTCCGTAGAACCATGAGCGTGTTTGGATTTTTGTTCCTTTTATCTTTTCGCACGTTCAATAATTACAGGAGAGCAGAAATAAAACTTATTGATACACTATCGGCCGTACGTGAATATAGTCTTCTAATTGTGCTCCAGAGCAAAAGACTACTATTTAAAAATGATGGTTCCATTTCGTGGACGATGGACTTTCAAGAAGTAAGGTAAAATGAAAATAATAATCACAGTTGGTGCTATCAAAATGAATAATTCACATCTGCCGCGTATTCGGAAAGGTCAAGTATGTATGACCCTAAAAAGAATCTAACAGTACTGATTACTTCCTACAATGCATTAGTATCGAGATATAAGTTAAAAATGGATAGCTGAAGTTGATAAACGACCATGATCTTATTAGAGATTTGGACCAACTTTGCGCTAACGTATAGGCACAACCAAATATCAAACCCACCGAGTGTTTAGCACGTGCACGATGTAACAGTCATCTGCAGAGTCAATCACTACTTCATGCAGTGACCATCCCGTAATTTGTAGTTGCGGTAGAATTAAGATATTAATAAGATACCAGAGAAGGAATCAGTCACAGAATGTTATACATGATTGAATATGCCTATGATAGTATATGTTTACATGCAATATTGTTTACTATAAGAATGAAATAGTACTTTGTTGTGAAAATTAGCACAATTTTAAGTCTGGAAATGTTGCACAGGTAAAAAAATAACAAAAATAAGAGTTGCTATAGTAGAGTGACAATATTACAAAGTGTATTTCAAATTAACCAAATATAAACTATAATTTGAATAGTTATTCTCAGGAGAAACTCATGCTGCTTTTAATTTTCAATAGTCGGCACATTTTGAGGCAATTTTATTTTTTAGTTGTACATCCTCCAACGTTAAGTCAGAGGTATCGGACGAAGAATGAAATTGCTGAGAGCATGCTGAAATGAGTCCAGGGCCCACAGAGTTTTGAGTTACCAAACATTCGTCTTTCAGAATAAGGGGAACTCCGGATAAAAAGCCTTATCAAGGTAATTCACCATGGCATAGATTCGAACTCGGGATCTCTTGGACTGAGGCAGCCACGCTACCATCTACGCTACGGAGGTGGGCTTCGGAGGCAATGAAATTCAAATATGAACCCTCAATGCACACCTTAAGTTATGACCACTATGTTGGCTCTCTGAGGGCATTTATAATCATTGTCATGCAGTGAATTAAAATAAGATTATATGGTTCCAGCACTTGCAAATTTTGTGACAAAATTAAACAGATGGCATCCTCCTAATTTATTGAGAATAGAACGTGAAATTGCACAACCATATCGACAATATAATTCAGGAAATTAATGCTAAGACTTCTCTCCTTTTGAAGTTTTAAATGTAAGACTTACTTTTTGTTTGGAACACCAATGTTTCATTTTAAACTATTGAAACGCAATTACTTTTTGCAAAACTTGACTTTTAAGTAACTCATTGTGAACACGTGTTTGATTATGCAAGCTAAATTTACAATACATTTATCAATTTCCATGGCAACAAAGTTGAAACAGGTTATTAATACTTACGGTACATGCAGGGAATGACGTAACACCCAACAGCATAATACTTACGCAATAGGTGATTACGTAAAACATTCCAGAATAGTAGCAATTTTCATTATTGTTTTTCACGTTTCTTTTTTCAAGTATTAAAGAGTAATTATCTAACCACAAACTATAAGTTGCTTATTGCGTTATTGTGTTACATTTCGCACTAAGTATCAACTTCTAAAACGAGCGCCCTTCCATGAAATAATGGTGCTGATGTAATGGCTACACCCATAACAGATGCTCCTGTAAATATATTTTTAGAAGATTGGAGATATTAACATTTTCTTGCATGTATATATTCTCGATCCTAAAATTGTTTGTATGCAATCGTGCCTTATTTTCAACAAATAAGTAATTCACAGAATAAACACTAGACAAAAGTATAATATCCATTATCCCAGTGCTAAACTTTCTTGCTTCCAGAAAGGTGTGCATTATGAAACTATCAAAATATTTGGCGCACTTCCTAATGTTCTTAAAGAAAAAATTGATAATTTTGGTGCTTTTAAAAATGTTGTTAGGGAGTACCTTTGCTCAAAACCTTTTTATTCTGTACAAGATTATCTGAATGACAAATTATCCTGATAATGCTTCTGTAGCTCTATAAGTAGTATCTAACTGTTCCAATGACAAATCATTACCAATAAATCTTTGATGCACGTTGAAAGTTTATTTTTAAAGTATGTATATATATATATATATATATATTTAAGAAATAACAAGAATGGTATCCATTGCAAAAAGTTTGAGACGTACTGGCATAAGCCATGTGAAAGCTGAATTAAAAAGTGTTTGATTTTGTATCATATATAATTATCCCTGCTTTGTTTTCCATAATGTTGTTCATATTGCCTGGACATGTTGAATGTTCACAGCCTTTTGTGGCTACAAGTGAACCTACTGAACGCAAATTAATTTAATCTAATCTACCAGTTCTACGGTGTCAGGATAGTGGCGCATTCACATATATACCAAGGCAAGGGGTTGGTTGTGACCGGTCTAGACGAACCACGAGTCGGCCAACTGTCATCTTTATTGCTATATTCTTGCGTTAATAGCATTATCACTGACTACTATTATTCCACCTTGGTAAAGTTCGTATTCCACAGGCATTTAAGAAATTTTCTTCAACATCTGCAATCTATCACACGCATATTCTTGGGACACCTAATCTTCAACGGGACTTCAATGAAGAACCATTGAGAAAATCTAGGTGTGAAGTTTGCTGTACACAGGCAGCGAAATAAAAATTCTCTGAAAAAAATGAAACCTATTTCTATTTGTCATTAATATGCCCATTTCGTATGTGAAAAGTTTTAAGAACCTTGTCTCTAAAGAAACTAAATTTTATTTTCTCAGAGAATCATTCTTTATAAATAACCTGAGTTGTAGATGTTTGTCTACAGGCAGGCAGAACTACTAAATACAACGAAAAATAAGGTATTCGATCCATATTTGGCAATGGTTAATATTAACTCACAATAAGCTGTATCGTATTTTTCACATCATAAAGAAACATTTGTTGTATTTTACATTTTATTTATTATTGCTTTAATTTTGGGTAATATAAGGTCCCACTAGTACATTAGTGCAAATTGAAACCATCAGCATAATTATGGTATAATATTTAAAGAGAGAAAAGTCGTGTATGTATATGTAATGTAATCTTAGAAACTAATAAACTGATTTCGCTGATTGTTTCAACACTAACAAGTCCAATTCGATCTGACGGAAATGGGGCTGCAGAAAATTTAATTTCATTAATTACTGAGGTCTCAAAAGGGATTTAAACTTTTACTTTATATTATATAATTATATAATATATAATAATATTGTGAAGACCAGGCCATGGATGTTACTGGATAACGATGCTATGTGGCCAGATCTTGCACGGGGGCATTACTCAGATGGAATTCATGCTTTCTGGAGAGGTTGGGTTTTGCACTAATTCCTGTTCTATAAAGGTTGGGTAGCACTAACTAAAACCATAATTAACTTTATAAGAAGATTTACTACGTTAAATAAGTACAAATATGTTCCATCGGACACCATACTTGATACAGACGGGGCATTACGCCCGGCACAGCCAAAGACCGGCGCACAAAGACAAAGATACACACATTCATTCATGCCACCAGACAGTCACAGCAGTGAGGAGTGACGTCACACATACCACCATAGTAAACTTAGTCACTATTTGTATTAATCAAAACAGTCACTGTGTGACAGTATATATAAACATTAGAGTTAAAAGAATATGCTCGTGAAGAAGGCCTTAACTGTTAGCTAAGAATGTCACGGAGTGGAAAAACATGCTCCTCTTAATCCATAAAGTATACATGAAAAGAAGTGCTGCGCTATTACTTTACAAACATAGATGGTTACGATGTAGCAATAAAGACATAGCAAAACAAAACAAAATCCAATATGTTTAACCTATGATAAACTTGCGAAAACAATTGCAATATATTTTAATGCTCAACTGAGAAAGTTTCACTTCATTTTCTTAGCGTTTATGGTGTGATCGACATCATTAGTGGGCCATTTTAAATCACTGCATAAAAACAGAAAACTATTAGCATTAGACATTAGTGCATCTTACTTTTCTAATTACACTGGGCAAAAAAAAAAAAATAATTTTTGAATGTTTCGAGCACTTTATGAGGCAATTCCTACTAATTTTGGGTTGAAAAAAAAAAAAAAACAAATATGACAATGAACAATTTTTATTAGCTCTAGTTTCTATGATATACACAAGGTGGAAGTACTACATATTAACGGATTGAGAGAAAAGGATACATTTTAATTACATACATGCTAACAACAATGAAAGTGCACTTGATTTTTTAAACTGGTAATTACATGCTAAAAGTTCTAAATTGCAGGAAAAATACTTCGCAGATAGTCGTGTCTGAAGAGAATCATGTGATGGTCTATTGACTTCGTCGTCTTTTAGCTTGCCTCTTGTGATGGAGTTCTGCAGAATCCCTGTACAAAGACCAATAGTAATCCGCAAGCATTACTTCATTCCAACGGACCTGATATCTTTGTTCCATAACAGAAACGTCCTGATGGAATCTCTCCCCGTGTTCATCACTAACAGCTCCACAACTAGGAGGGAAAAAGTCTAGGTGGGAGTGGAGAAAATGGATCTTAAGGGACATGTATGCAAGGATACGGTATTTTTGCAGGAGCATTGTCACTAAATGCTAGTAGTTGTCATCTCTTTTGTTGCCTAAAAATCCATGAACAACACCCTTGAGGCTTCCCAAGCTTCCTTTTCTTTCCCCTCCAAAATTTGGTCAAATGCAGGATCCTTTACAAGTTCTCTTATATGTGGTCCGACAAACATGCCTTCCTTAACTTTTGCATCACATAAGCTCCAAAATTTCTCTCTGATTGTATTTTGTTATTTCACAGGTGTGCCAACTCCCAAAAAATTCCCCCAAATTTAAAATCTTCACTCTAAAAAAGTGAAATGTCACTTTATCTTCAAAATAAGAGCTAATCTATCATTTTTATGGTGATTTTTGAATTCAGAAGATGTAAATACGTGTAAATTTACTATTTTTAATCCCGAAACATTTTCATTGTTGCTCAGTGTTATTAAGTGAGAGGATTGCTTCCATGAATGGCCTCCTATAAACTTATATGCTGGTAAACGTTTGGTTTTAACCGCAGGAAACAGAATTATGCAATAGTTTCTGATTAAGCGTGTTTTATTCCTTTGCGCCATGATATTTATCGAAAGCCTTCAAGCTATATAAATAATAATGTGTTATGTTATTGGCGTTATGCTTACCGTTACGAGGTTTAGCACCGCAACTCACTGTAGGCTGTGCAAAGCTCTCTGATTAATCAGTAATGATTACAGAAACAGTCGGTAAAGAAAGTAATTAACTATTCATTAATTTCCTGTGTATGTACCAATCATTGTTATTACTAATTAAGTGCCGTACAAGGATTGTTGTTAGCTCCTCAAAACAGCGTGGCATCAGTTAACTATATCATCTTACAGTGCAAATATTAACTCAGTGTAATAGTGTCTAACGTATAAGATATAGTGTAATCACAAATAGCTTCACGTCGCAAAGTACCGTCGATTTTGTGAAGATAACATAACATGTTCTACAAATTAAATTTATTTATTACAACGATTAACATCTCATAACATCTCTTGATTTATGGTATCAAATTAGGCTTTGTGTAGGATGGCATATTTTTTATAATTCGAGCATATGAACATTACTTACTATTCTAATTCCTCTGGTTGTTTAATACAATGTTAAGTTATACTTAATTTGCCAATCTTTTATTTTTCCTACCTACAAGACGAGACGAGACAACAGTAAAGAAGAAGTTTCAGTTGAAAAGGACAAGTGGTGTACTCTGTACTTCAATGTAAAACATGCTCGTAAATCCCACAAACCAAGACGGTGCTACGTCACACGGTTGTGCTATGACACAAATAACTGAGCTACTTTTCTGCTATTATTTGAATAGTGAGTGAAGGAGTGAGTTTTAAGTCCCGTCGATAGCTGGGTCATTTTGGCTCCACTATTAATTGGATAACTGCTGCAAGTTTGTGTATAATATTTTGAAAATTTTATTAGTGGAAATTATTAGTTATGAGATATTCCATGATACCTACGATTCAAGTACATTGAGTGCATTTATTGATAATAGCGCATTTTAATTATAAGAGGTTTAAGGCAAGGCTGCACTGAAAATTCACCGAAAATGTTGAAAATCATGGAATTTTCTTTTTTGGCATTTTTGGTAGCTTAGTGTTTTAGTAACAGATGGCATGCTATTTTTATCATTTGCACCACTTTAGGCTATCACGTAACAATTTAAATATACGTTTAACAATCGTTAAAAGTAACAATCATTACTTTAAAATTCATTTTCTGAGAAACTTTTTTCTAACACTTTTCAGTATACAAAATGCCTCACGTGTCAAAGTTTTCCATTTAAGTTGGTGAAATTTGCAGAATAGGACCATAATATGTAAATAAGAAACTTCACATTTCCCTTTTTTGTTAATGCTCATGTTCTGAAAATTATATGGTGTTAAGTAATAAAATAAGTTAATATTTTCAAAATTGTTAGGGCTAACACGAAGAAAATATTTTAGAACAAATTATACAATAGTATTCCAAAAAATAGGAATGTGGGTCTTTTAAAATTGCTCTGTACTAGCCAAAAACAAAGATACAACTTAAAAGCTCACATTTTTTGATGCGCAGGGCATTTTTAATTTTTACAATATTTTCACAAAAAATAATTATTAATAGCTGAAATATTTGGTGTAGCAACATAAAAATTTTCATGAGAGTTTAAAATGATATTGTAATTATGTGACTTAATTCTTATAATGATAGGTTTATTATTATAGAAGTTGAAATTTTCCGTGTAAATGAGTGAATAGTAAAATAACTTTTTTTAAAACGTTCGAACTTTTGAGAATTTAAGGTAACCCTATGATGTTTGGATATTAATACACAAGTGTTTGAATACATTATAGTGGTAATGTTTAAGGATGGTTTGCCAACTTATTTTGTGTGTGTGTGTGTGTGTGTGTGTGTGTGTGTGTGTGTGTGTGTGTGTGTGTGTGTGTGTGTGTGTGTGTGTGTGTGTGTAATTTACGTCCTCCAACTTAAGTTATATCGGACGATTAATGAAATGGGGAAAGTGGTGCTGAAATGAGTCGGGGGTCCATTGAGCTTAGAGTTACCCGACATTCGTCTATTAGAATAAGGGAAACCCTCGGAAAAAATCTTACCAAAGTGACTCACCCTAACCAAGATTCGAACTCGGGACCTCGTAAACGTGAGGTAGACACACGTGATCAACATTTTCTATAGATTATAGATATGTTAGGAACTGGAAATCATGAGTAGTGGACATTTTTTGAAATAATATTGTAAGCTATCGTTTTTGGCAGGTTCTAAACCCAAATATAACATTTTGGATCAAAATGATTCCAGAATTATCCCTCAATAAAATTTAGGCAAATTCCTGAATTTTGCTGACAACTGAGTTAAAAAAAAAACTAAGTCACCCTTGGCTTGAAAGTGAAACTACATTCATATTAAATGAAACGGAATTTAAATTGCTAGATATAAAAATACCTAAGTATAAAATTTTTGAAAATGCTAAAGTTATGGATAGATAGAGTCAAACTGAATAATTCATGTCATGGTTCAAATCCCGGTCATGGCATTGAAATTTTCAGTCTGACTCTATCTAACCAAAACCTTAGCCTATATATGGCCAGTATGAAGAAATGATTAATTTCCATCAATTAACCTAAATGTTAAGGTTATGTTCGATGGAAAAGCACAATCAAATCGGAAGAGAGCTTTCCGAGATTCCTCTTATCCTCATTATAATAATAAATTAAAACTTATGTATTAAATCAAACTTCTGAACATACACCACAGCTGCTTAACTCAGCTGCATTAGTGCGGCACTAAAGCCTTGCTTACTCCTGTCATCATCTATTATTTCTAACAAGGCTCAAAAGACAAACGGTGAAGCCTTTAGAAACTTTCCTTTGTAACTCATTGGGATTTTACTAAACGGTTAATTAAAATAGCAACAAAAGTAGATAAAATGCAATCATATAACTTTCTCTACAATAGTAACATACCGTTATATACGCCCTCTATACTATTCATAAATCCACAATTCTGTGTTTTGTTTAAATGAAATTTTGCATGCAAAAACAAATTTGGAATGCATTTAATGTTACTTGATAGAGATTTACGTGGTAGCTAAAACAATGTGTTTAGTTTCTATATTTTTATATACTATTCGAACTTTTCAGGACAATAAAATGAAGCCCGCCTTGGTAGCGCAGATGGTAGCGTCTCTGCCTCACCTTCAAGAGGTCCCGAGGGTGAGTTACCTGGATGAAGTTTTTTCTAGGGTTTTCCCTTATTCTGAAAGACGAATGTCGGATAACTCTAAGCTCCATGGACCCCGGACTCATTTGAGCATCATTTCACCCATTTCATTCATCGTCCGATATGACTTAAGGTTGAAGGACATAAATTACCAGGACTGTTCAATAAAGAATGATCATAATTTTTTTACGGTCATAATTTTTCGCACTAAAATTCATTCTTATTATATTCTGTTAACTTAAGGTGAAACAAACACGTCGTAGTAGTTTCATTGTTCGTACTCCTGGTTGCCACCTGTGAGAACCAGACAAGTTCAGACATGTTCAGTATCGCCTACCACTGCAGTGGAGGTAACACGCAGTTAAAGTTGATGCAAGAGGAAAATCCGGAGTTTCTTTCAAACGTAATCACTACTGATGAAACTTGCCTACATCATTTTGATCCTGAGAGCAAACAGCAAAGCTCAGTGTGGAAATATCCTTCATCACCAACCCCCAAAAGCAAAAGTGGTTGCTTCTGCGGGGAAAGGCCGCGCCGTGGCTCAGTGGTTAGACCGATTGGCTCTCACCAAGGCGGCCCGGGTTGCATCCCAGGCGACCGCAAAGTGAGATTTGTGGTGGACAACACGGCGCTGGGGTGGGTTTTCTCCGGGATCTCCGGTTTCCCCCACCATCTCATTCGATCGGTGCTCCATCTTCATCTCATTGATCATCAGTGTCACCGCCTGCGGTGCCGTATGTAGTAAAAGCTGTCGTTAAACACTACACATTTCATTTACATTTCATTTCTGCTGGGAAAGTTATGGTCATCTCATTCTTTGATATTCATGGAATGGTTTATCAGCATGTAGCACCTGCACACAGATCAGTAACTGGACAATACTACAGGGATGTCCTTCAAACATTGCAAGTCCATATCAGGCGCAAAAGAACACATTTCCGTGAAGCAGGATGGATGCAGCACCGCGATAATGCGCGGCCGTATATTGCCAATGTTGTTGCTGAATATGTTGCAAAAATCAACATGAGGTATATCCCTCACCGTCCCTATAGTCCGGATTTAGCCCCATGTGACTTTTTTATATTTCCTAATTTGAAGAAACGCCTTCGTAGAAGGCATTAACCATCATCAGAAGCAGTCGTGAAGGCTGCGGAGGCGATTTTGAAGGATCTCTCAAAAATGGTTTCTAGCATGTCTTTGAAGACTGGCAGAAACGGTGGGGCAAGTGCATTGCATTCATGGGAGACTATTTTGAGAAGGACCATCAAAATTATGAGTTTGAGTAAAGTTCATTCTTTATTGAACAGCCCTCGTTCCCCCCCCCCTCCCAAAAAACCTATAAATCGAGACGTTACAGATACATACACCTTATCGACTCTTATCTATCTTTAGTCATTCGGAAACTTCAGTGTCTTCCCCACGTGCAGTATATTACGTGATTGGAACTGGTTCCGCTTTGCTGCTGTGATGCTAGGCTAATTATAAATGCTTACCCTCAGGCTTATCTCAGGGTAAGCAGCAGAGAAAGTAAAAACGGTTTTGCAACAAACTGTATGAAAATAAAAGCCAAATTACTAAAATAAATTGTTTCTTTACTTTCAGATTTGCAATTTGAAGCTGTAAAGAACGAGTGTTGCCATTTCTCCGTACAGAATTCTATGTCTTACTTTGTTACAAATGCACTTGTGTCGTTTTGAACCTGGGTTGCGACATTCACGAGAGTATTTAGTTCGTTAATTAGTACAAACATTTAACTTCGTTAACGTTTTATTTTATTTATACTTCTCTGCTGTTCCAATCCCACACATTCAAATCCTTGTCTATTTACACGTTTAATGAGTTTATTTTTGCCACCATTAACGGGGCCTATTCACGATGCAGATGTCTGAGAGTTCTTCCAAATACTTGAGATGGCCCGCATTTAGTTCTTGAAGGTTTTCCTTCTTCCTCTTCAACAGCAGCGCCATTTTCATGTTTTTGTCTCTGACGAGCGTCTGAAAGTCGGAAAACTCGTGAGCTGCTGTAAATGGAGCGAACAGAATTCTCCTCTGCTTGGAAAGGCAGTAACTTTGTATTATTGTTTAAATAACAAAAGCCTAATTGAGCATTAATAGCACATTCTCTACACAACTTGTCGCTCATCTGTTCAATTTAGCGAAGAGTAAGAGAGAAATTATAGCAGGTGGGACTGGGAAAAGTGTTAAACAATTAAAATGTTAAATTGGCATGGTAGTTTTATAACTTGATATAAATGATACCGTTGAGTGAGGAATTAAGGATTAGAAATTGCTTAAGCACTGTCGCCAGGTGACCGAGGTCGTTCAGGCAAGAATTCTTGGGTGAGGTAAAGAGAGAAAGAAAGACAGAGAGAAAGACTGGAATGGTTCTAAAATTATATGACTGGAAAAGCGACTTTACAGATGTGATGCCAAACAAATTGTTGAAAAATCAAATTCACATTCTGGAGTATAGGGTTATTATCTTTGTGAGGTATTGGGTTCATTATCTAGCAGAACTGTTCAAGTGAATAACGAGGGCATGAAATATACGGAATATTGATTGCGGCAATAACCAAGAGTTATTGGAATAAGATTCCCTTTGGATCATTCAACCAAACTGTTTTCTTTTCTGGTTTATCATGTCAATAGACGAACGTGTAGTGTTTAACGTCCACTTTTACTGCATACGGCACTGCAGGCGGTGACACTGATGATACATGAAATGAAGATGGAACAGTGGTGGAATGAGATGGCGAGGAACATCGGAGATCCTGGAGAAAACTCCCATCAACATGGTGTTGTCCACAAGAAATCTCACCTTGTGGTCGCTTGGGAGCAAACCCGGCCCGCTAGTGAGAGCCAATTGGTCTAACCACTCAGCCACGGCGTGACCTTCTATAGGGAAGGCTTGTATTAGATTTAAATTAGATTTTTATCGTGAAAATTCCATAATTTTACAATTTACAACTTTTGCCTGCATTTATTTGTCTTTACCTTGTTGCTACCGTGGCTTATATTACACCCTGGTCTTCTGCTCTGCCAGGTAGCTCTTAACCTCCATACCTACTTGTTGCTTAATTAGTCCCTTTCCTCCCACCCCCTCATCTTCCTTTCTTATATTCTTTACATTTTTGGCCCATTTTTCTTTTACGTTCTGTAAGTACTCACCAATACTTCTGACCTTCTTTTCCTCTCTGCCCGTTAACATTTTTATAGCTACTATCCTCTTCTCCACTTTCTCCCATTTTCCCTCCAACCTTTTTTTATCCATATTGTAACCTCCTCGCATTCTGTTACATAGTGTTCCCCCACACAATTCACAAATTTCCTATTCCCTACCTCTTATCCCTCTTAGAAATATTGTTCCCGTTCTCATGCAAGCAAACCCTTCTCTCTCTTGCCTAAAGCAGTAATCTATATATATCGGCCTCGGAAGCGTGGTGGTAGAGTGTCTGCCTCACGTTCAAGAGGTCCCGAGCTCGAATCTCGGTCAGGGTGACTTACCTGGATAAGGTTTTTACCAGGGTTTTCCCTTATTCTTAAAGACGAATGTCGGGTAGCTCTAAGCTCTATGGACCCTGGGCTCATTTGAGCATCATTTCACCCATTCCATTCATCGTCCGATATAACTTAACGTTGGAGGACGTAAATTACAAAAAAAAAAAAAAAAAAAAAAAAGATCTATATATGCTTCTCGTCCCCAATTTCTTTTTATTTGCTTATAAAATTGTAATGATTTCATATTTTCTAGACTTCCCCTTATTTCCTGTCTTTCTATATCTTCTATTCTGCATTTTACCAATTTACCCACATCGCTTGTATTCCTTTCCTCTGATCTCCATATTTCTCCCATTCCTATTTTTTTCATAATTCCTGCTATCTCTTGCCCACCAACTATTTGAGTTCACTAATCTTCTTTGCTGTCTCGTGCATAATTTTATACTTTCCCATTCTTCTTTTGCCAAACACCTGTACCAAAATGCTATTATTCTTTCCATTATTATTACATTTCTTCCTGTTTTTCCTAATTCTACTAAAGCTACTTCCCTAGGTGCTTTGGTAAACCTAGTAGCTCTTTATAAAACCTTCTGTAGCTTTGGTCCACCGTTTTGTTTACCTCTGGGCCTCCAGATCTCCGCATACAACATTTTGGATTCAACTAGTGCTTCATACATTCTTTCTAACCACTTGGTATGTACCTTATAACAGGAATTTTTCTGTTTATGTTCTTTGATCTTGCACGATCGCAGGAGGACACATGAGCAGTATATGTGATATACCTGTTTTGAAGAGAGATCTATTTCGTTTCTGGCCGTGAAAATGGGGCACCTGGAAATATTCAACAAGAAACGTTAAAGACCCAGTAATGAATCGCCTGGAGCCTTCAGATCTGATTGATTGTGTACTGTCTCACGTGATTCCTTCAGCTGCAATAGATCTAGCTCTGATCTCAGTGTGAAATACTACTTCTTTTCTAGTCCAGCTCAAAATTAGATGAAAACTGGGAAAGCATACTGTAATTCCATGTGAGATAGGGAGTCACATGGAGTGCCTAGCACTGTTAGGAACGTGCACTTGGAATTTGAAAATGTAACCTACAAGCAGTTTGGTGTTTTTACTTTGTAAAACATAAGCAGCTATATCACGTGCCTCTATGTCTGACCAGAAAGAAATGAAAGAAACCAAAAAGCGATTTTAGACTCAGAAATAATCGCTTTCAGTTATTGATCTAACAAATAGATCGCCTAGTGCAATATAACACGATGAGCCACTCTATCTTGTAGAGTGCAGAATATAATACTAAAATGCGTAACAACCATAATATTTATGTAAACGCTTCTTCTGAAGAGATATGGAAACGAAGTCCGCATCATCGAATTAATACCATCAAGGGGATATCATTACGATGTTTTGTAAATTTCAGTGCAATTGCTTTGTGCATTAGCGTTTGTCATTATCGCTGCTCATTATTATTGAGATTGTGGCTGAGGTAACGGAGAGGAAACACCTTACCTATTGCGACCCTGTAGGTATCTACTACGGACTAGCACCCCCGTAGGGTTAATGAATGAGACAAACGAAATTAAAGGGCAGCAGAGATTGGAGCCAGCGAAGCCGCAGAGACTTCCGATGCTCCTAACAGTTGTAGATTTGTTATCCGGCGCACCACTGATCCTTCTCACCACCACACAGGTATAGGGCAATGAAGTGACCCTTCGGCCAAGGCAGCTACTTAAAGGGGACCGGGGAAGAAATTCACAGACTACACATACCTGCACTGTGCAGCGGGAACTAACGACCTCACAACCAAACTGAAAGATGACAAGAGAGTGAAGTGGAAAAGGTAGAGAAAGGAAAAGAATCCGTGGAGTAGAGAATCTACCCAAGCATTCGCTTGTTGACAAGGGGAAACTATGGAAAAACCCATCTCAGAGTACGGTTCACGGGATGGAAGCTCCTGAACGCGACTTTAATCATTACCGTAGGTCCACTTCCCGAGAAATGTGAGTAGTAATAATACTAATACTAGTAACACTAATCCTTGGTTTGAGCCCCATCCTGATATCCATTTCAACGTTTTGATTCTGATAATTCTTTCACAACTAAAAATGCAGGAGGCATGAGGTTAAGAGCTACCTGGCAGAGCACAAAACGAGGATGTCATGTAAGTCAAGTTAGCAACAGCTAAATGTAGCCAAATTGTAAAACATTGTAACAAATGCATAACAAATAATTCATTCAAATTCATTAAAAGAAATTCATCTGTTTTTATACACCATGCAAACCTAATAGGAAGGCAGGGGCATTTTGTTGGTTTTTTATTCACGTTACCCATTCGTTGAATATGAATATCAGAGTATACTTTTGGCAGCCTTATTATCAATATTTAAGGCTTTTGAAGAATAAATGAAGTATAAATGAACAGGTTTCATATGGGGGAATGATAATAATAGTTTCATATGTGTTTAGATCACTATATTTTGCTTATTTGACTTACCCGGTTATCAAGGAGTATTTCGGGACGTTTATCACGAAATTGGCACACTTGCGCTTTAGAATATATAAAAATTAGAAACTACAAGGTAACTTTTTTAAAAGTTTGCAACGAGATTTGTGTTGCAAATCGGACGATTGAAGATGTAATGATTTATTTGTCATCTTTGTGAAGATCTTTTAGTCTAATCTTGTAGGTTCCTCGGCAGTTACCCTGGAGCTGGAAATCTTACCTCTGGGCGTGGTCGCGGAGTAGAGGAAAAATTATTACTGTTGTTAGAATGAACAAATACTTCTTTTCTTTCCAAAGTCTTATACTTAATTCTTCCGAAAATTTACCGAAATTTGATACAAATTTAAACGATGTGAAATGCTGTACTTCATCAAACGGTTAAATTTGAACTATTCCTATCTTATACTCATGCTAATTAATGCATCTTAAATGCACACACAAAATCGTTTCTGCACACACTCGGAAAGACTCACATACACGTCTTTCTCCTATGAGTTCTGATGCAGAAGAACGCTAAGTGCAACTAATCTCCTACTCCCCTTCTTTCTACGTTGCTATAGCAACCAAATAACTTACCTAATTTTACACTTTCATTTCCGTAAAAATTACTTTTTCTCATAACAACACCAAATAAATTTTTTAAATTTAGAAACAAAAAATAACCGCCACAAGTTCTACCAATATTTTCAACCTGTTAACTACATCTAAACCTATATCGTTTAATCCATGTGAGAAAAATATATATTCTAGAACTTTATGGAGGATACGGACTAATCTTGGTTAAACAAAAATTCTTTACTCCCAACCGACAATCAACTTAACACCACTTACACGGGGATACGTGGCCAGCTAAAATGTATATTGAAATCGTTTTTAGAGACATTAACGTTATTAGAAAATTAAAAAGCTTGCCTACTAAAAGTCTTCTCAGATATAATAGTAAATTTCTTTCTAGCGCTTCAGCATTTTTATAGAGAAAGAATATCTCAAATTTTAAAACTTCTCTCTCAAGCAGGGTAGTGTCACTGTTAAAACTTTCAGTATAGTTTATTAAAAACTTCAGGTTTCTTTCTATTTTAGAAAAAGATTTTAACAAAATATTACTAATACATCCTAAAATTTGGGAATTTCCAACTAAAACTGTTTTTCTTCTTAAATTTGAACCGTTTTTAAAATGCATTCGAATTTGTTGTTATAGGATGAAGGTTATGTTTGTAAGCATTAAACATCGATGAAAAAGGAAGCAGCATATTACAGAAAGAAAAGAAAAAGAAACAGCGGATATTTGAGGGATTCATATGAAGTTTCAGTGGGAAAGACATGACCTTTATTTACCTTTGTATTCATTATGGGGTCTATGTTGAACACATTAACATCTGAGAAGGAATTATCATTTTAAAAACACTTTTTATACAACGCCTAGAAGAGATAATATGAGAAAATATTCTATGAGGGAATTTTCTGAGTAAGTACTCTTTTAAACAGATTTTTAAATGAATTGTGGTTCAAATGTTTACAGCTCAATGAACTATGAATTGCGTACTAATATCCCTATCAGATTTTGTGCATTAACTTTTTAATTAGATGTTTGCAGGATTTTCAGGTTCATTGGTTGAAAATTACATCACTGGTTGTTTTTTAAAAACTGAAAAAAGCGGGAAAATGAAATTTAAAGGCCCATAAATGGTCACGCTTCCTTGCACATGGGCATTTAAATTACCATGTGATGCGCTAATAAAACTTCACAGAGGAAAATATTCGTTATGTAACCGCAATGTTTAAAGGACAAGCGAAGCGGCTCAGGAGCTTGCGGGTTCAAAGCCCCAGCACAACCCAGCCTTATTCGACTTCATGGCTTTCCTCAACAGCATATACATAAATGAGTATTTCGAGCTCAAACCTCCAGTCACTAATTAATATGCAAAAATGAAAGCTAAAGCCAAAACGAAGAGTTAGATTACTCCATACCAAAAACCTTAAATTATAAAAAAAAAAAAAAAAAAAAAAAAAACCCCTGAAAGTTTTAAAAACACTATCCAAAATCGGTGTTGACTTTCTAGCCATATCGGTGTTCAAATTGGTGTTCATAAGGTTATAAAATATAATATGGTTGGCCCCGTAGCTCAATCGGTGGAGAACCTGCCTACTGTGCCAGGGGTCGCCGGTTCGAATCCCGGCTGGGACAGAGGATTTTTCTCGAACCAAGATGAATTCCCATCTTCTCCAGAATATGGAAGTATGAATGAGAGTGCAATCATCTAATTATTAAAAAACCCAATGACTACGAGTTAACAACTTACGATATGGTCCAAAGGAGAACGGCAGCCGATATGACCATTGGCATTAAAGGCGGGGTATAAATGAAACAACAATAATAGTTATAATAATAATTATAATAATAAAGTTTTATACTGCTTTAAAAAGCTTTCCTTGATGCAAGGTTTGATGCATTTCTTTAAAATTTGAACGACAAAACTACCTTACCATTAGAGTTTTAATATTTTCATAGATGTTTATATAACACATAAGTCTTTTATGCTTAATTCCTTTCTGTAGCAGAATCCCCAATGTTATGTGACGTTTCATCATGTATTATAAACCGTATATTCAAGGAATGCAAGAGCTTTCCAAATTTGCGTTGCATTTTATATGGAACTTCCTTCGTGTTTTGAAGGTTTTTATTTAATACAGATACATAAGATGACAGAAATTTATGACACAAATTTATGACACAAATTTATGACACAAATTTATGACACACACACAGACACACACACAGACACACACAGACAGACACAGACACAGACACAGACACACAGACACACACACACACACACACACACACACACACACACACACACACACACACACACACACACACACACACACAGTTTGTAAAGAAGAAGCTGTAAAGCTCAATGTGCAAACTGAAAACCTGTTCTAAAATTGCTTAAAAATGTACACATATTTCCTGATTTATTAATTATTTTCTGTAGATTTCGCCAATTGTTTATTCTTAAGTATTCTGCTGTTCAGAGTAGCTAAATATATTCAAAACATGCCTGCATTTTCTCTGTTGTGAGTTGCATATGATTCCCAACGAAAAGGTACATAAGTTCCGTATGCTTTTGGAAAGTACTTATAAATTTATTTTAAAATATAGATAGGGTCAACCACGGAATCAGTCATTCAAATCCCGTCCATGGCATTGCATTTTTCATGTTGACTATCTATCAGAAACCTTAGCCTATATACGGCTAGTGTGAAGAAATGATTAATTTCCATCAATTAACTAAGATAATAAGAGTTAAATGATGAAGCCTGGGACTCAAGTACTCACGCCACAAACGGTGTATCTCGGATGTGAGAGCCCCTAGTGGTTTACCGGGGAAATATACGACTCAAATGGAGAATTTAATGTCATCATGACGACAAGATGGTCATGGTAGCTCAATGGGTAAGAGCAACTGGACGGAAACCAGGAGATCCGTGGTTCAAATACCGGCTGTGGTACTGAATTTTTCATGCTGACTCTATCAAAAACCTTAGCCTATATACGGTTAGTGTGACGAAATGTTTAATTTCCATAAATTAACTAAAATAATATCTAAGAGTTAAAGGATAAGCCTGGGACTCAAGTACTTACGATAGTAAGTCACCACAAACGGTATGGCAAGAGCCCGTAGTGGTTCACCGGGGAAATATACGAGTCAAATGGAGAATTTAATGTCGTGACGGCGAGTTGGCCATGGTAGCTCAGTGGGTTAGAGCGACTGCACGGAAACCAGGAGATCTGTGCTTCAAATACCGTCCATGGCATTTAATTTTTGATGTTGACTCTATCAAAGACCTTAGCCTATATACGGCTAGTATGAAGAAATGATTAATTTCCATCAATTAACTAAAATAATATCTAAGAGTTCAATGATGAAGCCGGGCACTCAAGTACTTACAATAGTAAGTAGCCACGAACGGTGTATCTCGAATGCGTAAGACCCTAGTGGTCCACCGGGGAAATATACGAGTCGAATGGAGAATTTAATGTCGTGACGGCAAGTTGTCCATGGTAGCTCAGTGGGTTAGAGCGACTGCACGGAAACCAGGAGATCTGTGCTTCAAATACCGTCCATGGCATTTAATTTTTGATGTTGACTCTATCAAAGACCTTAGCCTATATACGGCTAGTATGAAGAAATGATTAATTTCCATCAACTAACTAAAATAATATCTAAGAGTTCAATGATGAAGCCGGGCACTCAAGTACTTACAATAGTAAGTAGCCACGAACGGTGTATCTCGAATGCGTAAGACCCTAGTGGTCCACCGGGGAAATATACGAGTCGAATGGAGAATTTAATGTCGTGACGGCAAGTTGTCCATGGTAGCTCAATGGGTTAGAGTGACTGGACGGAAACCAGGAGATCCGTGGTTCAAATCCCTTCCATCGCATTGCATTTTTCATGTTGTATCTATCTGTTAAAAACCTTCGCATATATGGCTAGTATGGAGAAATGATTAATTTCCATCAATTAACTAAAATAATAAGAGTTAAATGATGAAGCCTGGGACTCAAGTACTTACACCACAAACGGTGTATATCCAATACGTGAGCCCCTAGTGGTCCACTGGGAAAATATACAAGTCAAATAGAGAATTTAATGTTGTGACGGCAAGTTGGCCATGATAGCTCAATGGGTTAGAGTGACTGGACGGAAACCAGGACATCCGTGGTTAAAATCCCGTCAATGGCATTTAATTTTTGATGTTGACTCTATCAAGGACCTTAGCTTATATATGGCTAGTATGAAGAAATGATTAATTTCCATCAATTAACTAAAATTATTTTTATTTATCTGAATTTTTTAAAAATCTATTTTAACAGTCAGAATCTTGAAACATAAACCAAAATACTTCTATTCTCATTGTGATTATATATTAAAATTTCTATTCATTTCTACCGAATAATCTTTTGTGTATTGTAAATATTGTCAAATGATGTAGAACTTGAATTTACTCAGAGTACACTCTCCCCTTAAGTTATTTAACCAAAATAAAACACGACCATAAACGTTTAAGTTACATTTTGTTACTGTACAATAAGCCATGAAGCACGTAACATTTTAACTTGGTTTACACAGCGTTCCATGAATTGTTTCATGACATAGATAGAAAAAGCGACGCTAATAGGTATCCGCAGTAGTGAACACATCTAAATAATTGAATGTAGGCCAATTTGGTGGTAAAATTCGAGCTGTAACAAAGTGCAGGATGTTAAAATCAGATTTGTTATTAATTTAAGCCACGATTGTTTCATGTGACGAATGCAAAGATTTACAAAAATAAACCAAAGCGATTGTGACGCAGAAAGAACGGATGTTATAATGAGATTAAGGTGGATGATGGGCTGAGAGGGAATGCAACATGGCAGCCTCGCCGCGCTACACAATACGTTTGAACTAGCTAGCGATACAGGAAACCTTTGAAGAACCAAGCTAATAGCGCAAGCAACAAGTAACAACATCTGACAACTCCAAATGAAGATACAAATAAATTTACAGCCTAATACTTTTAGCCTGCTCCCAGCGGCGTTTACATACTAGCACTGTATGTACTACATAGCACTAAATTTCGATTAAAATGTAAATGACTCTCTTGTAAACAACACTAGAAATAACAAGTATCTCGTTTCAGTAATTTATAAATATAAATTGATTTTGGCATTGATTATTCTAAACACTATCGTTATTTAGGCAGGTCACCCCAATTGAGATACGAACTAGAGTACATGCAGTAGAGAAATGACATAGTATTCTCACACAATAACAACTGATGTGCATTTTATAAATGTAACTTTTGAACATTTTAAAATTGTATGAGTATAATAACATCTAATTAAACCATTTTGTATATTAATTTGTCCAAAAGAACATAAGCAATTTCTAGCCTTAATCCATAACACAATGAAATTGAATAAGTTGAAGAATTAGGACAAATGAACGAAATGATGAGCACATTAAACAGTGTACGTCAAAATAAAATAAATGACGCCTTAAAGTAACGATAGCACAAGGGAAACACATGAAAGTGACAGAGTAAGAGAGCAAAGGAATAGAAACCCCAGAAGTTAAATTTTTAAAAGCAACACGAGTTAACCTTTTACACAAACAAAGAAATGAAGGCAGGCCTCTGTGGTGTGGGGGTAGCATGCCGTCTCACATTCTTGGTTAGAGTGAGTTACACGGATAAGATTTCTTTTCAGGGGTTTCTTTTATCCTCAGAAGACAAATGTCAGTGACTATGTTCAGTGCACCTGGCTCATTTGAGCTTCATTTCATCCACTTTATTTATTTACCGTTTTGTATAAGCTACCAGGTTAATGTACGTTAGCACAAACGCATACAAAAACGGAAGAAAAAAATTAAATTCTTGAACCGCTAGAATATTGTTACATTGGTGATCATGAAGCCCGACGTGAAGAAATTGAGTTGGAAAGTAATGTCGTCATTGCAGTTTGCTGGTGGGAATGGCAGGGGAGACACGACCTTTTATGGATAGGCACTAGCTGACTCACGAAGTCAGAAATGAGTCTTACTATTGCGCAAATACCGTTCGAGAATGTTCCAATATATAATTCAAGATCATTCGACTGTTGGTAAGATATCCACGCCCACAGGCTATATAAGAGCCGATGCGTCCACGTCGGTAGCCTAGATGGTAGCGTATCTAGCTCACGTTCAATACGTCCCGAGTTCGAATCTCGGTCAGGGCGAGTTACCTGAATAAGGTTTTTCCGGGGGTTTCCCTTATCCTTCAAGATGAATGTCGGGTAGCTAAGTTTCATATACCCTGGACTCATTTGAGCATCATTTCACCACCCAATTCATTCACCGTCCGATATGACTTAACATTGGAGGACGTAACAAGAAAGAGTCGATGCGAAGCCTAGCGAGGGTGTTTTGTGGGTGTTTCAAGTTTGAAGTACAGCTCTGTGATGAGAAGTTGGCACAGTGAAACAGTTCACCAGTCAGCCGGTCATTAGAGTTGTGTGAATCAACAGAGCAGTGCAGAAACATGCGTTATGACCCAAGCTTCCTGGCGTGGAATCGGCAGCCAGGGAACCGTGCAGTGGAGCAGTTAGCTCTGTCGGCGGGCAGTGTAAACAGGTAGTGAAACAGTTAACGAGCAAATATCAGAGTTGTGTTCTGATTTGGCGTGCAGCGCCGTGAGAGGTAAGCTGCTACCTACACGTCAGACATGTTGGACCCGTGTATTTGCTTACAGGAGGAGGGTGATTGTATGCTAGCACTACGCTATCAATTTTAGAGACAAATAATGACGTTTGCGGTGAACTTAGCATTGCGACTTATTTTTGTCACAGTATACTAATGTTAGGGGTATACACGCAGATAATTTGATAATTGGTGCCTAAATACATATGTTTCGACTTCAGTGTGATAGTTGCTTTTTCCCTTTGTCTAATAATCTTTCCACAAAAAACTCACATAACTTACTACCTGATATTTTCTGTACCCGATAACTGTACCACTAAATGACGCCTGTCACTATAGGCTATTCAGTTTTCTTACACGCGTTCACACTTCAATACCTGAATTACATGTCTACGTAGGATAACAGGATTGGGATTGAATTACGGAGGGGATTTGGTGCGTAGACCACCATGCAGGGCTCATTGTTCCTATGCCCCCCAAGTGGGGGCACCCCCGAGAGAAAGGATGAGGTGAAGGAGACAGAGGGCGGCCGACCTATGGAGCCACGACAGTACAGAGGGTAGGATCCCTACAGTTTACTTGGATGGAGACTTCCTCCGACAGGCCATAACAACGAACTCGCTCCCACATAGCGGGACGGCAACGAGCCCAGCAGCCGAGCCCTAATGCTACCAAGGCAGGCGATCCGAAATGGTCCCAGAAGAGGAGCGGAGACTGGCAACCGACCTACAGCAGGAGAAAGTAGTTTTCCTCAGAGCATATCATTCTGTCATGCAGCGCCGACTCTCCCGCCGACACTTCTACCCTGAAAGACACTACCAGATGAGAGATGATAAGAAATGATAATGGAGATGAAATGGAGAGACAGGAAATTCGGGGGATGTAATTAACCTACCCAGCATTCACCTAGCGACTCGGGAAATCCCCGAAAAAACCCATGGGTCAGGTAGGTCAGCCACGGGAATCGAACCCGGGCCATGTATAGTGTCGTGGATTTATATAGCTATATCGGCCCAATATGACGCTGCTAGAGCTAAGAGAGCACTTGACATCATAGGTATTGTTTCTGTTAAAATCATAATTCCAACTGCTTTCCAATTTCTTGCAAGTATCCAACGCCAATTAGTTAATAGCTCATATGCAAAAGAACGGCTACTTGCTTTGTGATACTTAGTCAATATTTAATCGAATTAGGTTAATATAGCCATAAAAATTCTCGAAGTGAGTAACAAGTTAAACTGGCAACCAGGACACTTTACATCTACCAACATGGTCGACTTTGTTTTCATACCACCTAGTCACGAAACGCCTGAAGGATACTGACGCGTGGAAAGTGTACATTTACTTTCTTAAAAGATAGTACAATCTACTTTCCTGCATCAGCTATACTGACATTTGTAGTTTTATTCTTAATCCGATATGACTTAAATGAAAAACATCAACGAAAAAACAAACAAAAATATCATTATATAAGCTGAGGCTTTCACGGCCGGCGTCTTGAAAATGAATGTTGTCTTCCGGGCTTATGGGCCGTGGTCTAGAAGTTCTTGATTCGACTCCTGACTTCTACAGCGGACGGATCAACCCTGAGGATGCTAGGCGCAGCTCCTGGCGAAACGTCGGTTCCTTCAAGAACTTCTAGACCACGGCCCATAAGCCCGGAAGACAACATTCATCTTCAAAAATATCATTGTTATTAAAGAAGAAATAGGAAGGATCACAAAAACGTATTGAATAATATACCTGAAATTTATTCAGGAAGTAAAGGATATTGTCATGAAGGAAGACCGAGAGCAGGATGAAATGATATGTTTGAGGTCGAAGTCGGTCCACAAACCTATTTCTTGTTTAAATAAATGCTTACAAATTCAGGGAGCCTCGAATGTATATTTTATGTGTGAAATTATGATATCAAATTTCTGTATTGAATGTTATACGTTCTAGCTACTATCTGCTATAAAGGGAGTAGAAAATATTTGAATTCTCAAAATACTTAGCGCTGTGCAATACAGCTAGCTAGTCTATATATAAAGCAGAGTTCCGTGTTAAAGGAACTTATGCATTCTTCTGGATCGTAAGTGTGTGTTCATCCCTAGGATTCTCAATTTACCAACTGACTCCATCATGCCCTTGTCACTTCTCTCTCTTTCTGGTATGGCACCAATTCCAAGAATAAAACCGAACCAATTAGTGGTTTAATATTCTATGTGCAAATTAGTAGAGAATAAAACACACTCTCTCTTTAATTAATTCTGCTCTGTTTACTGTAGGTAAATCGCTAGAGGTGGGCTAGCTTAATGCAATATAATTAGTGATCAGGTTGACAGAGGAGTAGTAGTAGTAGTAATAGAGAGATGAGCTACCAGCAGTAGTATTAAAATACCTGAAGTGGACATGAAAACGAAAAATGGGAAATATTGGGATGTTTCACTGTGGCGAAAGAAGAGCATTCTGTTGGTGTGTAAGTTATCGGAATATATATTTATTTATTTACTATCCAATTTTTTATTCTTATTTTTACCCAAAGGTATATTAGGAATATAGTTTACAAATTTATGAATATAATACAATTTACAAAAAAAACATAACAAATTCTATATCAAGCTGACAAACAAGATGAATCATTTAGCTTAAGAAATATTTTGTTTAAGAAAGCCACGAAATATTGATAAGTTTTGTAATTCATCAGAATATGTGTAAGTGGTTTTGAGAAAGTGTAACCTAAGGATTGAAGCAATAATTCAAGTTCGTATCTTTCAAAAAATAAAAACGGGCAATCAAATAAAATGTAAGGGGCATCTTGAAGATGATTTCCACAAATACAATCAATGTGTGGATTTTATTTTGAATCGAAATAAGTAAGCTGAAAATTTGCTATGTCCAGTTAAGAATTGAGTGAGAACATAGTTAGGATTAACGAATTTACATATATGTCTGTCAGAAACTGTTGGGAAATATAAATCCTTAGTCAAAGCACCACAATCCCTTTTAACCAGTATTCATTCCAGTGGTTGATGATAATCTCCTTTAATGTTTGCCTCACATAAGAAATAGGGCATAGAGTGTAAGTATCTGGAAGATCTGAAGTCGAAGCTCTCTTTGCAAGCTCATCTGCACGTTCATTTCTGGCAATCCCTACGTGTCCTCTGACCCATTTCATACACAGATGAGAACTACATAATAATTGACTTCTTATTTCAGCTGCAATAGGACTGCTGTTTTTGGTATTTTTCAAAGCTGCAATTGCTGCTTGTGAGTCACTGTAAAAGCGAGCGGTACATTTTAAGTTGTTGCACCATTTCACTGCTTCACGGATTGCTAATAATTCAGCTTGAAAAACTGAACACTCCTTGGCAAGTCTGAACATGGAAGAATGGCCTTCTATGGAGCGAGAGAATACCACAAACGCACATCCTACTTTGGCATTTTTACTAAGCCCTTCAGCTATCCGAGAGTCATCTGTGTAAATGGAGTACTGGTGATATTCTGCTGCACAATCTTCAAGGAGACTAGACACACCGGTGGCTGGATGAGAAGCTTGTTTAACTGGTTGTTCAAGTTGCAGTATATACTGGCGCCACCATCGCCACCACTACCACAATAATAACAATAACAATTTAAACAGAAATAACTAGAAACATAATGTAAACAGAATATCAACTCTATGCATAAATTTATATATATACATACACGAGTCAGAAGACTCGTGTAGCAGCTGTAAGGTATTTAAATGCCATTTTAATTTTTCCTTACATAGTTTCACTAATAACTAATAAAAATCGACTTAGAATTGCAAACAGTTGTTTAATTTTCCTTACAGAGTATGCAGGACTGGCCATATTGCCTATTTTTTAATTTAAGTAATGTAAATGTATACCAGGTGAGTCAGCTGCCCCTATTTATTCTTATCTCTGTAACCCGCAGTTTACAGTCTAATGTGAAAGCATTGATCCTTTAAGCACAAAAGTCGTTATTGTAGTTCTGACCCTCTAATCAGTATTATCGCAACCAGCATTAATACTTACAGCCCTGAATGAAGATCACGAAGTTGTGAAAAGCTTAAATAAACGCGGTCTTTCATGCATATAATACTAGCAAAGTGATAAATTTTGATTGCCAAAGAACGACATGGCATGCGTCACAGCTGGACGAGTGTGTTAGCACGTATGGTGATGCAAGGGCTAGGTTCCAAACTACGTCACATTGCTTTTCTTTCTTTCTCCAAGTCTTTATTGTGTGTATGTTAGTTACTAATTTATTTATTGTTGCTACTAGTTTTCTTGTGAGCCAAAGACACAAGAATGACAATCCGATAATTAGGGATCTATAAGTTGTGCTGAGCTCACCCTACCGTCAGGCTGGAAAGGCTCTTGCCCATAAAAGGGAAACTACGGGCTACTTTTATCTTCAATTAGGGATCATGATTAACTTTGCGAGTCCTTGTTATCCTTACCGTATCTGGTGTTGAAACCCGAGTTACGCTGTTGGCTTTCATTTTAGGGGTATATTGACGAGATTAATCTAATAGTTTTTGTTTCATGCTTAAATATTATATTTCACTTTGCATTTGTGAAAGATTTGAAACATGGTTGAATGGTTCAAGCACAATACCGACCATAATAAAATATATAGTATCAACTATACATTTGTAACTATGTTATACTAGAAAATGTGGCTATTATTGTATTTTGTAAACGTCAATAATGGTATAAAATGTTGTTTGTATTATGATATCAAGTTATAGGCCCCAAGAGGTAAAACAAAGGCTAATACAAATGTTGAACTGATCACGAACTCAGGTTGAAGTGACTTGAGTGATGAAGTCACATGTATAATACCATTTAGCCAACGCTACGTTGTGAGAGGTCCTGCGCTATGGCGTAGCGGGCTAAGGAAGCATGCGTATGTCCACGGAAAGAGGCCCGGGTTCGATCCCACCCATGGTGTTGGGTATAGGACCGGTGCCCACTCAGCATCGTGAGGAAAGTGAGGAGCTTACGCTAGGTAAGCGGCCCTGGTGATGAAAACCGAAGTTCCGGCTGCGGGATGCCGAGATGCTGACCACATCTCCCCCCGTATTGGTTGGATGATCACCCACTAGGGCCGTGCGTATGTGGGCGTGAAGTCGGTAGTCGGGTTGGTAGGCCTTGGCCCTCGTTGAGCTGTCGCACCAGTGGTTAACGTTGCGAGGGAAGGTTCCTATACGAATAAATAAGGGCGGATCCAAGGCCCACCTCGAGACTTTACGCGCGTTTTACGCTTCTCGTTTCGATAGTTCTAACACAAATAAAGAAGCTGCATCCACCTCTACAATTACTAAATGAGCTGAAAGTGCCGTAATTTGTGATAGGAGTGAAAACAATCTACCTAATTAGTGTAATTTTTTGACATGGCTGTACAACGAAAACAGTGTTGCCTGAAGATTAAAATCCAATTGGTTCTATTGTATAGATCTGCCATTTTGTGTTGCAATGTTATTGTCAACTGATGCATAAGATAGGTTGCTCCTTCAGGGGCGTGTTTAAAAGTGTGTGTAAATATACGCTAATGAATAAAAGTTTGTCAACTCGTCTAAATTATTACTGCAGCTCTCTCTACATGGGTATGGTGTTTTTTCGAATCGATATACATAGTGATTGATTTCTGTCCCATACAACACTTATGCACTGAGTTATCTACCCATCGTCTATAAACTGTTGTGCAAATCATCTATTAGAAGGCATTCAAAGTCACATATGTCGCTTAGCACAATGCATAAATTAAAAAAAAAAGTGATATCGAACTATCAACCGGCGTGTCCAGTGTATTTAACCATGCAAATGTACCCATTATCAGCCAGAGCAGTGCACGTTATAATGAAGGGTTCACCTTAGGAAGATTCAAGTGTAATATATCTTCATGTGAAGCATCCCATCCTGATATCTTTTGTACAAATGCCATATATATATATATATATATATATATATATATATATATATATATATATACATACTGTCACCCGAACGTCGGAACACCCTATAGAGCAGGAAAGTAGGAGACGGTCGGCGTTAGCCACGCCCCCCTCGTTTGTCTTATAGCGGTAACAAGGGGTGGCTGGGGAAAAACATCACTGCACCATCTCTTTCTGTTCCACCTGTGTTCTCGAACTTACGGGATATTTCATCTAATCTAGAACCTTCGAGATAGGCCCGCTGACCCTATATAAGCAACACGACGTGCAAGAGGAGTCAGTCAGTTCTTGGCGTAAGAATGCAGTGCTAGTGTACGACGAGAAGACTGTGAGTGCATCGGAGGATTGTACGTAATTACGAGTGCAAGTGAAATTGTAACGGACGAACTGGTGAATCGTAATTGTGTGCATTACGTAATTCTGTGTAATTGGCAAGAGTTTAACTGTAAGTCGGTGGAAATAAAGAACATTTTTGGAGTGGTGCAATTGGAATTTTCATTTCATGAACCCACAAAGTCACAATACCAGCTGACCCACCAAACTTCGCACCGCCAATAGGAGTTGTCTGAACTTATTGATATATAAATAAAACAAATTCAGATTAGTTATTTATTTTGCAACTGGCGGTGAAGTTTAAATACAACACAGTTACAATAAATTAATCAATTTAAAGCTTTCTGATAAACAGGCCGTGTCGTGGGTCAGTGGTTAGACCGCTTGGCTCTCACCAAGGCGGCCCGGGTTCGATCCCAGGCGACCGCAAAGTGAGGTTTGTGGTGGATAACACGGCGCTGGGGCGGGTTTTCTCCGGGACCTCCGGTTTCCCCCACCATCTCATTCCACCGGTGCTCCATCTTCATCTCATGTATCATCAGTGTCACCGCCTGCGGTGCCGTATGTAGTAAAAGTGGGCGTTAAACACTACACATCATCATCATCATCATTTCTGATAAACAACATTTTTATTGTGTGTAATCTTCGAAAAGTATATCATCATGCTACATAAACGTTATTTGATAAAGTATAAGTGAAATAACTTTGAAGACTTTGACAAGAAGTGGAATATCTCTCGACTTTGTAATGCTTTTGTTTGTCGAAAATAAAAGAAGATTTATGTGTTCCGTAAAAGTTTGTGTGTGTACTTTTATTGTTATTTAATAACCCGGTCCATTGTTACCTCAGGCTTTTTTATTACCTTTTGAACCTTCCTTGGACTTATATAAATATTTCGAAACCAAAATTAGGCAATTCGGTTCACCCATTCTCGTTCAGCCATGAATTATAGAGCACTATGAGGCAGGTCAACATGAAATTCAGTAAAACGTTGGCGAGGTCAAATTGTTGGAGACGAGGCGGATAGAACGTAAAGATGGTCTTGAAGGTAAAGAGGGAAAGCAAAAATAACACGATAGTCCAGTATTATTAATGGCTTATAGTTAAATATGATTATTAAAATCTCGAAACTGATATTATTACTACATAAGGACCACAATATGTTATTAAAGACAACTCATGAGATTCCCGCGTCCTTTCATTGACCGGAGCTGAGTTCGCTGTTATCTTGCTTCCGTCCAGTAAGAATCGATTCATGTCTAAGTTTATCAAAGACATAAGAATAGCTTCCCCACATGGAATAAACCACGTAATAGAAGCGGGTTTCACTTTACTGTTGTTAACATACATTAGTTGCAATATCAGTCCAACTGTAAAATGGACCATACATTATGCCTTTATCAAAGGCATTGTAAGATAAATGGACAGTTATCGCTAGCCTATAATTACAACTATTAATTTAACATTAATGAACTGGCAAGAATATAGGTAAGTGATTGGTTATTCTACAACTTTTGAGATAAATTAATAAACTTACTAATCAAAAGGCTAAAATTATACAAGATGGGGAGTAGAAAAAATATGAAGCTTTGAGATTACTAACTTAAACAGTCCCGATACTAAAAAGGGAATTTTAACACACGAGTGCATATAAAATCTATTATTTGGTGCAGAAAAAAGTATAGCAAGAAAGGCTGATAGAATTAAAAGAAATTTCGCGTCGAAGCAAATTGAAATGGTCCAATAACAGAGAAGATAAAATCTCCTAGTGAGCCCGCCTGTGTTTTTAGGACTGTTCTGAAAAGAGAGCGTATGTATTCCAGTAGCGGCGTTACTTGAGTTTTAGGTTAATCGTTTCTGGATGGGGCACGCCGAGAGATAGATGTAATTAGGGCGACACGAGCTGGGCAGTTGGTTCTGCGCCACTATTTACAACATAACTTTTCTGCAAGTCCGCTCTTCCTAAACCGCCCTGCCTAAATGTATACGTTAGCTCTATTTTTGTTAAAACAACCAAATAAATATATCACTTCTGTAGTAAACTTCCCTGCACCCTGAGGAGAAATAAGCTTTCGTAGAGCCCTTCGAATGCAGAAAATTAAAATCTTAGGCCACAGAAATTGAGTAAAATGACATATTTCTTGCTTTTAGTGTATCTACATATTTTGAGTTTTAATTTTTTAATTATCTTTTTCATTATAATTTATTGGCGATGCAATCCTTGAAGCAGGGAAATGGGAAAGTTATTTTCAGATAATTCTAGATAATATACATTTTATTTCATAAAAGTAAGCAAGTACCACATTCAACGTTTATGGATTCTTCATTTCTCTGTTATACTTTGCAGAAATATATATCGGGACCTTTTTGTAGTTTTTTATTGTTCATTCAGCAGGTGTCAAAACATGAAAAATTGACATTTCGGTGTCGTAAGTGGTTTTACTTGCTTAAGTGCGCTGTTATGGGAAAATCTATTAACACAATGCTGCAGACTAAAAAGGAGTAATATTTTACGATAGCAAATATATCATTTACAGAACAATATTTGCATCAGCGATGGTTTTATTAAATCAAGAAAACAAGTTAAACGACCTTATACCTGGTATACTTAGTGCAATTGTAATGTGCTCTAATCCAAAATTCACAGGGAAGAAAAAAATTTGTGGTTTTGTACTAACTATACCATCCATAGAAATAGATTTTTTCCGAAAATATTTTATTACTATCCTTATCCTTTTGCTCAGAAATTATTTAACATTAATGTACTTAGATTCAATATGTAGTACATTATTTAAATATTTATTTTTGGTGACAAACTTGTGATGGAGCAAAAAGGTAAGAATGTCAAATACTTCAGTTCAAATTCAAAACACAAGGATCTAATAACACATCGAATATTTCGAAAAGAAGCAACTAGGTTTAGGTTTCTGTTTGTTCCATTCATATTTCGATTTGGTGACATTGGCAGTCTTTTGCCTTTGGCTATCAACAATGGTATTAAATCGTGTGATTTTGGCTACAGAAACATTCCCAATTCCCAAGCCGAGCCGGGAATTCAACCTGGAACCTCTTGCACAATAGGCAGTGCCTCCACCGAGTAAGCTATTGGATAGCATTAAAAAGACAAATGCATATTTTAACATAAACCGTTATAGGTGATTTTGAACAAACCCATCAAGAAAAACACTTTTTGTGTTGAAATATAGACAACATTTCTTTTCTAGACTCCTGTGTATAAATGCATGACGGATATATTTTATTTTTTCGTTCTTAGGAACTCCAAATTCGATATAGAGATTTTAACATCAGTAGGTCTTTCATTTGGCATATCTGAATTAGGAAAAGCAAACAAAAAATGTTTTGAAGAAAACGATTAGTGTAAGACCCTGTCCATTGTCTTGTGTGGAGCACAGTTGAAAAAAAATCCAAATTCGTGTTATTTCGCATTTAAGTATCTACCAAGGATGTAACATGAAGACTTTCAAGGCATTTCCTATATCTCAAGCTATTCTTTAAATGGTAAACCTTTCGTTAGTGTTTATTTATGTCAAATATATACCTATAAGGATTTTCATAAAAGAAACACATTTTCAGCATATAAAATAATATGTTAATTTTTAACTTTCTACCAATAGCCAATGAATGTAACCTCATTTCGAGAGAATTTTTTTTCCTTTTATCCATTTACATCACGCCTTTAACTGCAAAGTCATATGGTAGCCGTTCTCCTTTGGAATATATCGAAGGTGTTAACTCATATTCGTTTGGCTTTAATCATTATATCACACACATATTCGCACTCTCATTCATACTTCGAGACTCTGGGGTAGATGAGAAATTATCTTGGTCGGAGAAAAATCACCACCCTCACCGCCGGGAATCGAACACGGGACCCCTAGCACGGCAGGTAGATGCTCTACCGACTGAGCTACGGGCTCAGCCTGGACAGAATTCTGTTTACTCTTCTATAAGTTAAAAAAATCATATATACAAAAACAAGCAGCACAAAAATCTCATTAAAACAACAATTCATTTTAAGAAATGCTTTCAGTAACAGCCGTCATATCATACAGCTTTGTTGTTACATCAGAACACTTCATTGCTTTATCATGCTGTTTCTGTAACTTGCCTCTCGGGGTACCATGGCTATTCGTTGCAAGGTAAAGCGGTAATTTTTGTATTTCACCCAAAAAATTCCATAGTGAAATTTCGGTCGAAATACACGTGCGAAATCCACTGAATATAAAATTGTATTTTTGGAAGAAGGGTCCTGTATCTGTCTGTGCATCTTTAACTGTCTAAGAAAACCATATATATGTACCAAATTTGGACATGGACATTTTCCAAAACTTTTAATTTTACAAAACTTCGCTAAAATACTTTATCATTATTTAACATTAAGATATTTTTATGTCATTAAGATATTTTTATGTCAAATAAAATATAAATCTTAAATTTTATGGGAATATCCACAACAGACTTCATTTTGTGTACGCTTGCACATCTAGTAAACTAAAAGAGATTTTCACTAACTCTTACAACACAAGAAATACAGAGATCGCTAAAACATGGGATTTATTAGAAATACCTTTTAGGTCAAGTGAAATTTTTCAACTGCATTCCTTGTTTATCTGAATGTTCCAATATTTATACTTCTGAAGCAACTATTTTGGCGGGCAAAGCTCCACGTTGGGACGCCAATTTGAAGCTATTTTTTATTGGCAAGCAAATAGTTCTACTTTTACGGGACAGTTTGAAGCAATATAATGTATGGCTCAGGGTAAAGCAATGAGATTAATCACAGGGTATGCGTGGATATGTGTGAGACGGATAGTTTTAATGACACTGGAATTCCCGTTTCAAACTGATTTAATGACTGCTTCTTTTATCCGAACATCAAATTTGAAGTTGCCGACCAAGGGTTACCAATATCCCTGTTTAGAGTTACTGAAGGCGGAATGTTTATTGCTCGATAAACTTTATTCGTTCCTCAGGCATATATATGAACCGACAAATATATTCACTCATTTCTGGTATGCCTGACCCAAGACAGAACAAGAGGACTGCCCTAATCGCCCTCACGCCTCGGACTGTCTTCAAGGCTTGCCAGCCACGAACTGCTCTAATCGGCCTGACGCCGAAGACCGTCCTCCACATCTGCGCGTGGGTGTATGTGTCACTTTCACTTTCTGAAAGCCCTCTTCATTCAACCAAAGATTCCCTTTGTAACAATTTTGTCTATTGTAATTATTAGGGACCGAAGAATACCTCATTCAACAAGTCAAGTGCTATCCTTTAGAAATCTGCTAAGGACACTGTTTCTAATATATTTCTTTTGTTATAACAACTATTCACCCCCAACTGCTATTCGACTCAACTGCCCTTGCATGTGTTGTAACAAAGAACCAACATTCCTTTGACATCCACCATGATTCTTTATACATTGCAATTCTTAATTTCGGTATCAGTTCTCTGAAGAAGCGGTTACTCGTTCTATTACAAGCAAAGAGAGGGTAGTTTCAAAGTTATCACACACCGACGCTCTTTAACGCTCGTTTAAGTCTTATGTACTCAGATATTGCCCTTTCACCTACAATATATTTAGCAATAGATAATTTCTGCAAATGTTTATCCGGAATAAACTGAGCGAGAACGAAGAATATCCAAGTACTTTTTTGTATCAGTCAATAAAGCCATTTGAGTAGAACCTATAAGATTTTTTTTTAAAAAGAATTGACAAATTGTTTAACTGTGTTTTAAAACAAGGCTTGAGGGAACTATTCTTCGAAACACTTATCTCATTAACACGAAGCAAATAAGCTGTAAAATACTAGATACTTTAAGCAAAATGTGATAATGGCTAGGGAAAGTGACGTGAAACTAACAAAGCGGATTTGTTCTCTTTGACAAGGAATACGCGACGTATTGCCACTCTCATTTCAACTGCCAGCGTAGCCAAATTTGATCTGGTACTCACACAGAAGTGATGCTATCCTGCTTGCCGCCCAAACATCCAAACACAAGGAACCCTGTCCGGGTTTTGAACCGTGATGATTGATGTGCGGTAGGTAAAAAGAAAAGCGCAGCGCAGTGCGGCAGTGTGACATATGAGGATGGTAATGTGCTCTTTATCCGCCGCTCGGCTTTTGTCTTGGGGGACGCCCCACAACACCGCATAATCACTCACATTTCACAGCGTGTCAAAGTTTGTCTGTGGACCAACAAAGCGATCAGCTTCCCAAAGCAAAGTTAACAAATGCCGGCGCTTTGCTCTATGTTGCAACGGCATCAAGCTGTCTCTTTGTAAACTTTGCCTATTAATACCAGCGAGAGCTAACCGTTTTATTTTCTTCACCGTTCTCTTCAACGGCGGTCTGTACGAACGCTCCTAATCTCAAGTAACGAGAGCGATATTTAGGTGATTTAATATTTATATACTTCAGGTAAAACATCTACTATAAAGCAACTAACACAAAAGCGGGGTTTAATATGCCGACTTTATATTATTATTTTTAGATTATGAAAAGGCATTTGTTTGTGTTCCCCGAAATAAACTATGGGCTGTAATGCAAGATAACGATTATCTTACCAATTTGATAGTTCAGAGTCTATATAAAAATACCAGAATCAACACTGAAATGGCGCTATTGCATGCAAATAAGGATTCCTTTTATCGCCATCATGTTTCATCATTAAACATACCCGTGTGTTTGTGTGTGTGAACAACAAGCAACTCCAAAACGAAATGTCGGATAAAGACTAAACTTTGTGTTGTAATTCCTCACCTTTAGAGTTTGTGCAGTGAACATTCATATGCAAACATATGCCGCTTCAAAATATCTTTTACATGGAAATATCTTACTTTGAATTTTCTCAAACAATTGCTAATGATTGCCAGTAATAGTTTAAACTCTTTTCTTAAAAAATGCGATTTATAATTTAAATTTTTTACGTTAGGTAAAACAGATAGTATGTCATTTGTTGATATCTACAGGGATCTACCGCTAAATACAGATACAGGAAAATAACTGAAAAAGACATCATCACTGCCGAACTTTGGATTCGTTGCTGATAGGACTGAAGGTTCTGGCACTGCACTAGCGCTACTGGCGGCGAAAAGAGTGATTCCCGGGACTGTGTTCTTCAAAATAATTATATGCAAAACGTCAAGACGAGAGGGTCGGCTTCAACTCAGAGGTGACAGCGGTAGTGGAGACGCTGTTCACTGTTAACCAACTTTTCGGCCTATTCTAAATTCAATATATCTAGCTGTTTTGGTTATTATTGCTTCGCAAACACATCCGACGAGAAAGATATGTTGCATTTAACTGTCCGACTAGATATGGAAAATAGGTAGTACATTAAATAGGAATAATATTGAGAAATTGTGGAACCAAATAAAAGATAGGTTTCAGTATATGATTTATATATTGGAATAGAATTATAAACTACTTAAAATTACATTTGCTATCTGCTGATTTCACCCTGTCTTCAAACCTGGGGGGCCGCACCGTGGCTCAGTGGTTAGACCGCTTGGCTCTCACCAAGGCGGCCCGGGTTCGATCCCAGGCGACCGCAAAGCGAGATTTGTGTTGGACAACACGGCGCTGGGGCGGGTTTTCTCCGTGACCTCCGGTTTCCCCCCGCCATCTCATTCCACCGGTGCTCCATCTTCATCTCATGTATCATCAGTGTCACCACCTGCGGTGTCGTATGTAGTAAAAGCGGGCGTTAAACACTGCACATTTCACTTTCAAACCTGGGATAGGGGCGATCCACAAGCAATCTTAACACGTTATGATCAAAAGGATAGTCACAAACTGTTCATTAATGTCGAAGCTCTTGTTATTGGTTTGAATTTTCTGATATCTTGTATTTTTTGAAGCACTAAGCCCGCCAATTGTCGGTTTCTTTTCTTAATGCAAAGAACATGTCACTTTCAAAGCCGGCGTAGAGTTGTTAACTTCATAAATATCTGACAATCTGTCCAGTTCTATCGTAGTTACAGCTAATTGTATAATAAAACCATTTCTGCAAACATTCGGCTCAATTAAAATGATGTTCAATGAAACAATAAGCTTTTGCAGAATCATTTTGTAAAGGCTGATTAAAAATGTATAACAAGTAAGCAGAAAAGATGGTGTCAGTGATAAAACTTCATATTTTGCTTCAGGACTACTTCAAAATAAGAAATGTTTGGATAAAAATGCGAAAGCAACATGGAAATGTTGTTTTACGATAACAAGCTCTTGGAAGGGGAATACAGAAAAAAAATGAAACACTAATTTCAAGTTAATGATTATACGTCCTCTCACACCTGAGAAACTTGTAGCCTGGAATATTCAAAAACTGCTGAAGTTACACAAATAATATACAATTCAATTTGTATACTTTAATTACCTTATAGTTTTGTGGTATGCTTTTAACTCTTTATACTGTATTACTAGCTGTTCAAACCTATACAAACTTTAGACAAATGTAAGCTGTTCATATGGCATTCAAGGTATAACTTGCATGTGTCATACAATATTTGAAAAGTAAATATTTGGTCTACATACGTCTAGTGTGAAAGCACAATTTAATTTCCATTAATATACTTACCTAATAGCACTTGGACTATAAAGCCGGAGCTGAGGGTACTTTACGCGATTTAAGTCGCCATTAAGGGGTTGTCTCACGTGTTTATGAAAATTCCTAAGTGGTCTGCCGGGATAGTGCCAGATAGTTGGAGTGCTGGCACGTTGGCTATTGTAGCTCAATGGTTAGAGCAACCGGTCCCCATGGGCCTGCTGCGGTAGGTACAGGAATTGGCGATCCCGGGGTCCCGAGCCAACCTGACACTCTCGATGTGGGTTCCTGTTAGTGGTTAGGGGTCAGACAAAACATCCACCAACGTGTAGGCCGTGCGTGGAGACCCGTGTCGATGGAAAGGTTTATCCTGGTGGTTGAGGGATGTGCTTATGAGCTCGTTCCAGTCTTCTTCTGAATTCGGGGAGGGTGCGCATTTCCAATACACTCCTTTGGTTTCTGCTTTACCTAAACGGGAGGTCAGGGACTAACCCGCCCCTAATCAACCGGCCAGGACTAGGTACTATACCAAAATCCAGGGTGAGTGGGACGACGAGCCCGCTATATCCCCAGTGTAGCCCTGTCATCCCAGTGGTATGACCCCTTGTTGGTCTCCGTGGTGGTTGGGGAGCACTGGGGGATGAAACACATTCAATTTTTTATGGCAAATCCTAAAATTAAACGTGGAAAAGAAATAGCTGAGTCTTGTGGTTCTCGCTATTTAGTTATCTGTAGAGCTGAGGAAGGTCGAAAGTTTACTACCGTGAACCAGTTCATTACTGAGAAGGGTTTCGATAATATTGCCGGTCCTGTAAAGTCATGTATTCGATCTCGCAATGGCACGCTCCTAGTCGAAGCAGTTTCTCCGACACAGGCTGTAAAAACTTTGAAAGTCAATATGCTTGCTAGCTATCTGGTGCGCGTTCAATTGCATAGGACGCTGAACTCCTCGCGTGGTATTGTAAATACCAGCTTATTGGACGGTATGTCCAACGAGGAGATTCAAGCAAACTTGGCGGAACAAGGTGTGACAAGTGTATATCGAGTTCACCGCAAAGAACGAGGTGAACTAGTGCCCACTCGTACCCTGTTTCTTACTTTTGATCGGGTAGATCTCCCTCAAAGTATTAAGGCAGGGTATGAAGCTATTGAAGTGAGGCAGTATATTCCCAATCCATTGAGGTGTTATAAATGCCAGCGCTTTGGCCACACGAGTGATTCATGTAATGGAGTTGCCACTTGCGTTGCCTGCGGGGAAGTCAAGCATGACAATGCATGTACTTCACCCGCAACGTGTGTTAACTGCAGTGGTAATAATTCATCAAACTCCAGAGAATGTCACCGTTTTATGGAGGAGAAGGCGATCCAAGATATCAGGGTAAGAGAGAGAAAGGGTGTCCTTCGTGGAAGCCCGGAAACTTTTGCGAATTCGCCAGCATTCTGTACCTAGGACCGTTACTTATAGTGCAGTTGCAGCTAAGCCGGTACCTAGACGTGAAATCGCAACACAAACCAGCGAAATAAACGGGGAAGTAATATCCGAAGGATCAGTTACACCAAGATCACAGCCAAAGCAATGAACAACAGTGAACGCGCCGACCGAGTCCAGTCCTAAGAAAAAGGATTCAGCCAGGTCACCGCCGAAAGCATCTACTTCAAGAACATGTGAACCGGTAATATACCAATGTATCGCCAAGGAAATTTAAGACCTCGTATGACAGAACTGACTTCCTTAAGGAAAATAGTAAGACCAGTGTAAGGAAAGCTAGCCAGCACCAAATTCCGCGAACATCTCCGTCAACAACATCTGAGGAATCATCTGGAGAGGACGCTGATCGGCGACTTCCATCTTCTCCGGTCGCAGTTTCCGATCGTCTCGAGAGACTCGATTCGAAGTTACCAGTGCGGAAGCCGTCCTGCTCCATTGACGATGTGGAGCGGGTAGATCCTGTCCTCACTGCCCAAACGACAGTGAGGAAAAGGCAGGAAAAACCTGCTGAAAGTGCTAGCCCTGCCCCAAAGAACAGGAACAAATTGATTTGACCACCACAGGTAGCTTTTTTCATGGCAAATTGACATTGAAAGTAGTAATTTTTATGCCTTTTGGTATTTTATTGATACTTGTAGTTTGTTAATTGTTTTTTTTACCCATTTGCGCTTATTTATTTTGCCATTTCGTATTGATATTTTTTTTACATTTTGAATAATTTATATCTGGCTATTGGCGTGAATTAATTTTTGTAAGGGCGCTGATGACCGCTGCAGTAGAGCACCCTTATACACTTATCATTATCATGATTAGAGCAACCGGACGGAGATCGGGAGATCCATGTTCAAATTCCGGCTATAGCATTGAAATTTTCAGTCTAACTCCATCTTTTCATACTTTGGCCTACACACGACTGGTATAAAAACACCATTATTCGAAGTATAACTAAGGTTTACTAAAAATCACTATAACCATTTTTGAAGAAATTAAAATATAAAGAACAGCATGAACTGCGGGGATAACGTGGAAAATATTCCAATCACATTTGTGACATGTTGAAGTAATATGTATAGTACATATCAAAATATTGCTATATTTTAATTTTTTGACATACCGAATAGACAAAGGAAGTATTGCATTGTACTCAAAACTTTCATGTCAAGTCATCGCCAGAAGCACCTACTTTGAGGACTCGGAATTAAAATACGGTAAAAAACGTATATGATTTCGTACAATTTAAGTCGAAAATCAAATGTGGGATAAATACCAAACTTGTTATTTAAGTTCTAACTTCGAAATGTGTGACATAAATAATTTAAGACCGTAAGCTAGGCTTTACCCTTTACATTTTCGACACAGTTTTGGTTTTATTAAAAATAACTAACGTCTTGGACTAAAATACGTGTTGCATATTACAAATATTTACATGAAAGTAAAATACAAATCTTGAGAATTCTAGGAATAACCTGGGAAACAATCTACAATTTATTTCAATTAATTTAAAATATGTAATATAAGAACACGCTTATGCAAGAAAAATTACACAAAAACAAAGGATGACATGAAGAGAAAGTAGTAAACAAATAAAGCATTCAATTTTCTTATTGATGGTGTTTACACATGCAATGCAGTTCTACCTCTATACTAAGTAGGTGTTAGAGAAAGTAAAAACGACATATCCTTTTTAGGTATATTAATAGTAAAGATTGAAACTATTGTATAATAAATTTGAGGTAATGAAGTTAGTGAATTATATGTGTTAAAATTAATTGAGAAGCTTAGAAACCATAAGGGCCTAAAGTACAACATTGTCGATTTTGAGATTTTAGCATGTATGCATGTTGTAAACATTTGCCGACCTTGTGATTAACCAGCTCTAACTGTACTCGTACTTTACGCCCTATTTGATTTAATGAGACTTACATAATAAGCGGTATCGACAGCTTTCCTGATATTCTGTTACATAAGGGCTCAAAGCTTAAAGTATGATTTTGTTGCTCTGCGGTGTTCAATTTTTATCTAGTGTTACCAACATAATTTACTCTTTACATCACGTTTGCAAGTAGTACTTCGTAATGGGAATTTATCGCTTAGAAGTTCTCATTTTAACAAACGTCTGTTTTTCTCGAAACTATGATTCTGTGCTTTGGACCTTTATATCCCAGCGCCTCAATTATTGTGTTCATAAATATAAACAAAGAGTTGATAAATAAAACATGTAGATCGCAGGTACATTTTATTACATTTTAGTAACATATACATTTTTTTAAATATTCTATGTTACCGATTCGAATATTCAAATACCTATTGTTTTAAAGAGCTAAATCGCTATTCCTTCTGGTTCTCGTGATATGCAATGCCTATCGCCCCAGTTTCTTAAAAACCTCCATGAAATTATTTCTACAAACATTTTAGACGATTAACATGAAAATATGGACTATTTTGGACAAGAACTGATAGAGAAGAGAGATGTGAAAAGAACACAACAGATGTTTCTAGGCCTGACATTTAGGGCTTGAAAGCATCAATCTATATGAGCACTGTACAAGACTTGTTTGAAAAGGTAATAGCCGTGTCAAGTCTTCTTTTGCTTCTTACTCCTGACCCAACAGATCTTGGGCGTACCATTCATTGAATTGCCTTTTAATTTCACGCCTTGCCCACATTTCATCAATATCTACGAAATTGGACTGTACTGCCACTGGGTTATTGGATAAATTCCTTTGGATTTCAGCTTGATCTCCCATACGGAAAAGAAGCCTGATTTGTTAAATTCACATGACTTTCTCTACGCACTATAGTTGTATATAGCTATTACAGACTGGTTCCTATTTTTCCATGTACTTTATAATAATAGAAATAAATCTTTACAGAAATAGCTTCCTTGGGCATTTCGTTGTCGATACCAGAGTGGTAGAGAAAACTAGAATGATTATTTCACACATACGTTACTATCCCCATATAAACCAATCAAGTTCTATGATTCCGACCAATCGCTGATTTCTAAATCGATAATTGTACAATTATCGCTCAGCAATTATCGCATGTTCCTTTACTGTTGGGTATAACATTATACTTCAATAGCTGCCAATTTTATAATTGTGAATTTAAATAATTAAATCAAGTTTGTTGTTCTCGTAAAAAAACTAATATTCAACTTAATTAATTGCAACTTTATTGTGGTTTAAAATGAATGAAGTTTGTTGTTTTAAAAATAGAAGTTAATGTTACCTTATTATTTTCTTATAGTCAATCAGCGCCACGTGACGGTCTTAAGACCAAAGTTGCTTTCACCAGTGTTAACTCGTGCACGGCCTGTAAGAACTATTAATCTTGTACGCGGTGACTTGCGAGGTTAAGATTCATTCATGTGCTAAGGTAGGCCTATATGATTTAGGGAATCAAAAAACCTGTTTTATTGTTTTTAATAATTTGTTTTATTCGTAAAATAGCCTTTAAAAATTCAATTCGCGGTTTTGAACTTACCTAGATAATATTTGTTAAAACAACAATTCACATTAAGAAGTACTACTTGCGAACGTGTTGTAAAGAGTAAATTATGTTGGCAACACTAGATAAAAAATGAACAGAGCAGAGCATACAAAATGATACTTTATGCTTTGAACCCTTATATTTTTTTTTAATGAAAATGCGCCCAATGTGCAAATAAAAACAAATACGATTGCAAATACCAATAGAAACATGTAGCTGATTTACATTACTCTAGCCCTTGTTTTATTATTGACATTGCTCAGTAATAATTTTTGGGCCCTCGTGTAACAGAATATCAGGAGAAAATGGCGAGACAGCTTCGTATGAATGTTTCATTAAATCAAAGAATGCCTAAGATACAGCTTCAGTTCGTTGACTACAAAATTGACAAATGTCAGGAGGAAAAATTTTAAAATCTACGATGTACCCTTATGGATCTATGTACCGGAATTATATATATATAAATAATGAATACACAAATGAACACAAAACTCAATAGAAATACAGAAGTAGAATTAACTCGTACACAGAAACCAAGTCAAATAGCTATATAACGGAAATGAGAACATTGCCTATGAATTAAAAATACTTTTTAAATAAGCAGCATAATCTCTGACAAATCACTTAGAAGTCCTCAGCATCTGGCATCTCTTAGCAATGCCTTCCAGAGCCTAGCAAACTTCACATTGAAAGACATTAGTATAGACTTGTTCGGCGACGTTTATCAGTTGTACATACAATAGTACACAACGTTAATTAAAAAAGATGGGTAATTCACAGGCTATTTGCAGAAAATTCAAGATATAAACGTTGCACTTCGTGCAAGTACCTTAACTGATAATATTTCTACAACATTATAAGTAGCGAACAATTGTAATGTAAACAAGGTAATTTGATGTGAAATGATTTAGTTGAAAATCTTCGTATGCAGCCTAAAATATGGAAAATTTCAATATCAAGTTTGATGCTCATTTCTTAGTTTTTGGATTATGTTAAACACACACAAATTTTACTTAGGCGGTCTAAAAAAATTATTTGTAGTGAAATACAGTTTCTCTATCTGGCTTACAGAAAAATTAAAAATGTGTATATAAAAGCAAACATCTTCTCAGGTAAACAATAGATTACATTTAGATTTATTAGCGTGCAGTGAGTTTACTTGTAGCCACATAGAACTGTGAACACTGAACATATGCAGAAATATACAGTTTAATAGCATATATACTTGAAAATCTAACGTAAGACATACGTTATATACAGGCAATATAAAAGCAATATGGAAAACAAGGCAAGGATAGTTAATATGATACAAAAAATCAGTTTTTTAATCAACTTTCACTTGGCTTTTGCCAGTACATATTAATCTTTTAGCAATGGATACCATTTATTATCATTTCTTAAATACATATAAATTAAATTAGCTTTTGAACATTCAAGGTTTATTGACAATGATTTGTCATTGGAACAGTTAGATTTTGCTTATGGAGCTGCATAAGGATTATCAGGATAATTTGCCATTCAGATAATCTTCTACCTATAGCATAAAATGATTTTCAGTATAGTTAATCTCTAGCTGCATTTTTAAAATCATCGAAATTATCAATTTTTCTTTGAGATCATTAGGAAATATTTTGATGGTTTCATAATGCCCACCTTTCTGTTAGCATATACCATATAAATGTGTGTGCAACAGTTCGGCTTTTAGTGGTGCTGTTAACAAACAGGTTATGCTTGGATGGAGGTTATGTTTACTAACATTTTTCTTATGCAAATGTTTTTCAGGATGGAGAACTCTTCAAAGGCTAATGCCGCAAAATTCAGTTCATAAATTAAATAAAAGCATTTTAAAAATGTATCACTTTAGTCAACTTATTTCATTTTTCAGGAAATAAAAGTATTTTTCATAAAAGGGGTAGTTGGCGATGAGAAATTGTCTTGAAAAGCTCATGTTGTGTCCTTAAGACGCTTAACTGAAAGGTCAAGTTTTTTTCCTTCTTTTGTTTTAATGAAAGAACGTATAGATGTCCTAAAAATATGCAATTCCATTATAATCTCAGCACAGAACTTTTGATTAGAATGGAGTGTTTCTTCTACCGTCTGTATATAGATGGCGGGGTAAGTAAAACAAAATAGTCCAAAATTATGCAAATATGTTTCAGAGCAAAGCCCGATGTCCAGAGATATCGCCGCGTAAGAATAACCACAGTAGATAACATGAATTGAGATAATGGTTCAGCAGTGTCCTGGGCACGACAAAACAAGCACAGCATTTTGTATCTGTATCAGTGACAGCGTATTTAGTAAAAACACACACACGTTGTTAGTGAATTTGGTTTGGTTGAGTTCCGCCGCACAGCGCATCATTAGTTGTGTGTTGCACGGGATCGTTAATTGAACGAGTTGTTTAGAGCTAATGAGCTGGCTTCGGGACCCCATCTTTATTCAAACGTGCTGCTCCTGCTGAAATATTTACTTTTGTGTATGTAAACTACTCTCTACATTATGTAACAACGCTATCAGCGTCTCAATCTAACTTTCAGTCTGCTAGGATATAAAGACATTTTATCAAGTTAAACATAGTACAGGTATTCCATGAACAATTGCCTTTACGTGCACACAAAATGCAGTCAAGAGACTACCATATTTATTCTTATTCTCCATTCCTATTTACCTGATGCAATCTCTGCGTGATTTAACCAAACTTCTCCTTCCAGGTGATCGATTGTTTACTATCTCATTGGCTAATCTATTATCTAACAATCCATAAATACATCATTTTCATTTTGTTTTTAATTTATTTAAGGTCGCTTTAGCTACCTGGGTCATATCGCGACCATATTTACAAAATAATACAATTACTAACATATATAACATTTACATTAAATATACAGGTTTACAATCAAACATATAAAATATACACATTAATAACATTAATTATGAAAACAATTAACATTAAATACAGATAACCAAAAACAAAGAAAATAACATATTCATATAAGCTAACAACAGTATTTTGCAAAAAAAAAGTTTCATTACTGTTACACCATGTGTAGATTATTAATTACAATTTGATTAAAGTATATCTCACATAATTTATATTAATTTACAAATGCCAATATCCTTAAGGTAAGTAAACACATTGCGGAACTGTTTAGCAGTGTGGAGATATCCTGTGGGATTCCGTGTTGTTTTCTGTTTCTTTTGTATTTATTGAATTCTATGAGAAGATGGTAAATGGTAAGGTTTTATTACATCCTTTACACGTAGGCTGCGGCTGTCTTGAGAGGAGATATGAATGAGTGAGGCTGGAGTGACCAATTCGTAGATGGGTGAGAATGACTTGTTCCTTTCTAGTAAGTGGTTTGGTTGGGTGAAGAGCGGTGGATCCTTTTCGTACTTGGTGTAATTTTCCCGGTTGTCGTTGATTCCATTCACATTTCCATTTTTGTACTGGTATTTTGGAGATATGATAAATAATACCTGAATATGGAATTTGGACGTTCGTTTGTTGGCGTAGTGATGTAGCGTCTTAAGCAGCTTCGTCCGCTCTTTCATTCCCGGTTATTCCTTGATGGGAAGGGATCCAAATGAAAACCACGTCTTTACCAGCATCGGTGATGTTACTGAATAGTGTCTGTGTGTCCTGAACTAATTTGTTGTCTGTTGTGTAGTTCTTCATGCTGTGCAAGGTACTCAGGTAGTCAGAGCATATTGCATAGCAGTTTTGGTGTGTTGTCAGTATGTAAGTACAGATCTATTATTTTATCTTGACAGGAATCCTGCATTGTAGGGATGAGTAGCAACTGTGGTGGGGATAGTGCACCTATCGCCACAATGCGTCACACGCGTAAGATTACGAGAGGGGAGGGCAGTGCATAAGATGTCTAAAAACAAATTTCATTCTCGAAGCCAGTTTTGCAGCTCTTATAAACTAAGTTGTAATTCTTACTATGATAGTAATCTCCACGCTTTTGTTGGATCTTACATAGTACACAGGCATTTGGAACAAAACCCTGTTCTCCTCCAGCAGGCATGATAAACAACTGTCGGCCTTTCAATATAGCTGCAGAGTCCCTGTAACATATTTCACTCCAGGTATATGGTCCAGTATGTGCTGTATTTATAAAAGTTTCATCCACATAAACTATATAAACTTCACTTCGATATCTCCGAATATTTCGTAAATACGTGCCTTTTTGCACGTATGGTGCGATGTTCGATTAAAATTTGTCTGTCACGCTTACTGTTTTTTTTTTCCTTCAAATAATCCTAGCTTCAAAAGAACTCTTCTTAATGTACAGACACTGCCTTAAAAGTCAGTAGAATTTTTAAGCTTCATAAGGACTTTCTTCAAAGTTGGTCTTTCTTTTTCTGTGCTTTAAAAATTATTCATAGTTCGCCTAACTATTTCTGAATTAAAACATTCAAATTAGATTTTGTGCATGTTCTTAATGTTTGTTTACTGGGCATAGAGAAGGACGTTGTTGCACTAACACCAATGGCTTTTCTTTCCTTAATAACTCAGCCTCAGATACCCTTCCCCAGATTATTATACCTGACCCAGACCATTGTTCCTTTTTCATAAATCTATGGGCATTGGCCATTGCTTTACGTGTTTTTAAATGTAGCACTTTATTTCCTAATGTGCTGCTAGGAGGCGTCATTTATAAATGCTCTCTTGGAACCAGGAGACAAGCACATTTTGAAAGAAGCTGTAGTATTACCGAGTAGCTCTGTACATGTTTAGTTGCTCGCAGCTGGTATGCAACTGACCTGCCCTCCCCTCCAGCCGTTCTGAGGTGGACTCGTCCAGATACCACTGCGCATCGCCCTGCACTTTTCAAGATAAAACAATACATCAAGTGCTTGATAAATGGCGTACAGTTCAGAACTGTAGGTGGAATAATAGTCAGGTAGACGCTGCTGTAGAATTTTATCAGGAGTTATTATTGCACATCCAGTACCATGATCCGTTTTTGATCCATCAGTGTAAATAAACTACATACATATAAACTACACTGTATTTCTTGAAATATAACTCTTAGAACAGGAGCAATGAAAATTCTGATAAGCCAAGGCCGCGACCTTCACTTGTTCCCCAGTAATCTCATTTTCATTTTATTTTACAATTAACTAATCTTTCGTTAACTCAGACTATATTCAAATTCTGTAGTATAGCTTCATCACTTATTTCGACCTGTTTCATTTATCCTTCCTCTATTACAGAGCAGAGCAAGTATTGCATTCTCCCCAAAAATTGGATAGCGAGATTTAAGTGTGCATTCACCTTCAGGCTGACTAACCGCAGGTAAAGTATGTTAATAATACCGTTCCTTCTGGTTTTCAAATTTGAGTTCCGTATCTTCCAAGAGTTTGGTACGAAAAATTATAAAAACTTCCTCGTTTGCCAAACTATTCCTTACAAGGAAGAATTTTCGTTGATTTGATTTTTCTCATAAACATTTCTCAAAATTTTGATGAATATAAAATGTTTAAAGTACTTGCATGAGAAATACAGTGTGCACCTTGCATTTTCTGCGAGTGAAAAGTCATGTACATTGACCGAGCGGGATGGCTCAGGCGGTTTCGTCTGTGGCCCGCATTTTGGAAACCCGGGTTCGATTCCCGATCTACCTGACCCATGGGTTTCTTTCGGCAGTTTTTCCGGGTCTCTAGGCGAATTGACGGCTAGGTTAATTACATCCCCAGAATTTCCTCTCCCTCCATTTCATCTCCATTATCATTTCATATCTTCTCTGATTGTGGTCTCTTACAGGGTAGAACTGTCGGCGGGTGTCTCGGCGGTGCATGGCAGGATGATATGCTCTGAGGAATACTACACTACTTCCCCCTCCAGAAGGTCGGTTGCCGGTCTCCGCTCCTCTACTGGGACCATTTCGGAACCGCCAGCCAGGGACCTTTGGAGCTCGGCTACTGAGCTCGTTGCCATCCCGCTGTGGGGGAGCGTGTTTATTGTCCTGGCCTATCGGGGAAAGTCTATACAAGTAAACTTTAGGGACCCTACCCTCTGTACTGTCGTGGCTCCTTGGGTCGGCCGCCCTCTGTCTCCTTCGTCTCATCCTTCCTCCAGGGGGTGCTTCCAATTGGTGGCATAGGAACAATGGGCCCACCATGGTGGCATTTGTACCAAATTCCCTCCGAAATGAAATCCCAATCCCTCTACATTGACTTTTGTATATTTGGTAAACATAAGAGGTAGACAAATCATACTACAAAAATTGATTTAGTTAAATTAATTAGGTGTCAAAACAAAAAACTGCACGTATTCTAACATTTAGATATATTTCCTTATTGGTAGTTTTCAAATAGTGGAACTTCCGGAAGACTACATTATAATAAGAAGGAAAATTGAGATATATATTGAATAGCAGAGCTCAAATTTTCTGAAATCTGCGAATAGTTAAGCTGAGAAATACCCAGCAATAAGATGCGTTGAGAAATATTTTGTATCCCTGATGAATATGTTTAGTTAGACCCCTACAGATATAGGAAAAATCAGTAAATCAAATACCATAAAGTAATTTAGTTGAGGCCTCAAAATAAAATGTAGCCTTAATTTACTGTAAGAAAAACTCTCGAACGTAGCTTAGCAATAGAACATTTCAAGAGATATTGTGAGGAAATCGTTTGAAAGAGAAATATATTAAAATTTAGTAAGTGCACATCAATGTAAAATCAGACATTTTGTAACAATCAGTATTCACAGGAACTGAATGCCCCAAAACGTTTTAGTCTTGGGCAAAGACAGTTGTCAATAAATAACTTTAAAAATAATTCACATGGATATCTAGGTATATATTTATCGAAACAGAAGAAAACAAGTAGCCAAAGCTAAAAATTCTCGCAAAGCGACGAAAGCATATAAGAAAGTCGAAACATCACAGTCCCCCGACTCCTTTCAAATGAGTTGGCTACAAAGGTAAAACGTTTAATGATAATTGCCACAGATTTTAGTGACAATGGTGTATACCACTTCGCCGCAGATACCTACTTCATTAATAAATATTGTTTTAGACAGCTGAAACTGAAACGAGAACTTTTGAATATAGTTAGACTTTATAGTGCTGGTCCAGGAAAGCTTCTATGCCACTCCATTGTTACCAACTTTGTTTCAAGTCCATTCCCTGGTAATTACTTTTGTGTCTGCACGTGCTTAAGATATCGACTTCAGCTTTATTCATCTTTATTTTATTGAGTCTTTTTACATTATACATTTCTCCATTATGTTGTCGCATTGTATTTACTTTGATCTGAACCGTTGTAATTTTATTTATGACTTAAATAATGGATAAAATGGCGGAAGGTACGAATATGGTGAAATTGAGTAACAAGATTCTCGAATTTGCCAAAAATGTAACATTCACATTGTTAGAGTTCTGAAAACGTAAGCTTCATTTACTGGTGTAAGATGAGCACTGTTGGCAAATCAATGGAATCTATATACATTCCCGCTGCACATAGATCTTGCTCTAGGCGACATTTTCTCTTGTTTATACGCATAGGTTCACGTAGTATTTATTTTATTATTATTTTACAAATTTCAAGGCTAAATAAATCTAGCGCACTTCATACCACACACGTTAAATGACTATTTTGCATGTTTATGATATCGCTTTATAACATTTCTAAAAATGCTTTTTTTAAACACGTGCCTCATAAATAACTATTATAACTTCCATGCAGGAAGCGTGCATAATGAAATACAAGATGTACTTACTCTCTTTGTATTGCAGAACATTGGCATGCTTCTCGTGTATGACCACGCACCGGAAACACACCCCTTTGCTGCAACAAACACAAAAACAATGTCACGTTCAGTTTGCGGCAACACAATGTATCACTGATATACACCTGTTCTCGTGGTGAAGGAAACCGTGCCATCTGGTGCCGGTGGAGATAAAGTAAAACGTAATGAGTGTGATTTATTACTGCACACTATTGATTTACGACACTATTAACGTCTTCCAAAAGAGTTTATGTCCACAATACTATATGCTTATTTTATGTCCATTATAAACATGCCATTGAAATATTACTTTATTATTTACTGTAATGCATTTTTATCTTTTATTACATTGTTTATACACACATTAAGTCCGTTTTGAGTTATGATTTTAAAGGAACACTAAAAGCTCCATCCCACTACATTTATTTCTCATTATTTCATAAACTAAGACAGTCTGAATATTTTATTAAATTCACTGATCATATTTAAAATAAATAATCACATTATTGATCCCGAAGTGCGGCAAAACATTTCTAAAACTTAATATAGCCATTTTCAACAGTGGCTAAGGAAAACAAGTCATTTGGTTACCTAAAACTTGTGTATTGAATGACATAGTGGTGTTACTATGAAGCCTGGGATTTAAGTACTTACAGCATAGTAAGTCGCCACAAAAGGTGCGTGTCCGATAGCATATGAGAACTCCTGGTGATTACCGGGAAATATACAAGTCAGTTGGAGAATTTAATGTCATGTCGGCACGTTGGCCATAGTAGATCAATGGGTTAGAGCAATCGCACGGAGAGCGGGAGATCGGTGGTTCAAATCCCGGCTATGGATTTGAATTTTTCAAGTCTGGCTCTACTTATTCAAACCTTAGCCTACACACGGCTAGTGTGGAAGAAATGATTATTTCCAAACTTGTATACTATTTGCGAGAAGTAAATGACATGCCGCTGTACTTAGCAACAACAGTAATTTGAAGAGCAAAGGGTTCTACAAATTGTAGGGCCAAAGTTTATCTCTGTACTCCAAAGCATGCCGTTGGTTTCTTTCTTCCTTTCTGTAAAGTGGTGTAGTGTAGATTTTACATTACAAAATGGCAGATGTAGTAATAGTTTATTTTAAAAATATACTTAAAATTAAATAGTGTGCCTACAGTGGTAATAAATATATTGTTACGCAGACGGCGAACTCGCGTTGCCGATCAATAATGCGGACTCGCGGTGGCGGGGAGACGCAGGGGTGGCCCCTCCTCCTACCGTGCGAAGGTGCACGAAGGTTCCAGAAAGTTTTCCCCCTCCATAACGGAAGATTCGAGAGGCTTCGGGGCGATCGATACAAGCGAGGCGATAGTTAGTCGAGTTAAGTAAGTCGCGGCGGGCGGACGTGTAGTTGAGTGAGTGAGTGTGAGTTGAGCGTACGTGTAAAGTCGAACTGGCAAGATTGTAATTGTGTAAATTGGAATTGTAATTGGAATAAGGTGGAAATAAAGAACATTTTGAGTGGTGTAATTGAACTCTTTTTAATTTCACGGACCCACCAAAGTCACAATATGTATCTAATAAAACATATAGAAATATATTGAAATAAATAAGCAAAGAAAAATAAATAATTAAAGAATGAAACCAGTGACATTTTCGGCAATTTTGTCATTTAGTATGCCTATAATTGTGAATATTCTCTCTTTATTTTCCTAACGGCTTTTTCCTTCTTTTCATTTTCTCCCTCTCTGGCTTTATCATAGATTCCTATTTATTACATTTTCTCTGTCTCGCTCTCTCTCCTCCTATTTGTTTGCTTTTCTCTCACTGTGTTTCGTAGTAAACGTTTCAAAAACTGGAAATAAAATAGTTTAGTTTTTAGGCTTCCAAAAAGAACAGAATACAAAAAATTGTGAATTGTCTTACATATACGATCAGACTACACTGTATTTGGTAGTAATAAAAGAAGATAATAAATGTCCAAGAATTTCAACGTCCTATTTGATTATATATGTGAAAAGTGATGAATGAAAAACTAAGTTAGCTTAAGGGTATACGAATTAAAATTTATAATTTATACAATGTACATTCAATTTAGCTGGAACCATAATAAATACCTTTTCACAAATATTGAAAATGACTAACTTTCACGCTCCCATCCATCTAAATTTGTAATAAAATAATTTTCAATAATTAAGAACACTGAGTCCCAAGTAAAATTGTGCATGAGGTTAACATTTTAGAAAAATACTAAAATTTGCACATTATTCCTCTAATTACTTTTGTACAGACTAATAATAAATTTTGTAACATAAAAGTATTTTTGCCAACAAATAATAGTTTTCCACACGGCTACTGTGGAAGAAATGATTATTTCCATCAAATGATAAAGTACACAATATTAAGAAAAGACTTTTTAAAAAAGACTCTTCCTTGATCAATTCTAGAACAGATACTGGCTAATAGTTAAATACCGGAAATCTAATTATTTTAAATACCGAAAATTCAAACTAAATCTATATATTCAGAAAAATAGGTCACTGCACTCAATATTGCAAATTATTTTACAAGGATCTATATTTTACTTGTGAACTTACACCAGTAAATTAAAATGAAAGCACTACTTAGTCCACATTTCATGAACATTCTATTTTATTGAATAAGAACTAGATAAAATTGAAAAGTATTTTGTACTGTATACTCTTGTACTTTCACAAGAAAAAGTCTCAATGTTCAAGACATCATGAATTGTATTTCACAGATTTAAATTTTACGACTTAATTGAGCAATAATTCGAAGAGCAGAGATGAAATTAGTTGCCTGATTAAATGACATATACATTGTATGCAAGGATTTGTAACGTTAATTGACAGCTGCAGCTGGTTTATACGTTTACTGATCCTTTAGGCGTTTAATTTTTCAAAGCAACTCTAAGGCGCCATCACTTTTCCTGTGTAGATTGGGCCTTGGTGCGAAGGGATGCCGCAAAAATGGATTTTTAAAGCAAAGTGAATGAGATAACACTTCGGTCATTCTACCAGAAGGAAAACAACCAATTAGTAGAATGATCCCCATTTCATGAAAGTGGAAGCGGAGAGGTCTAATCTGTCGGAATGAGCTCACGTTCGCTCGCTCTAAGATTTACCACATTGTAGCAACAGATCTCATCTCGGAAATTGAAATAAGCACACGGACAATAATTTAACTGTCTGCTGCTGTGATTTCAAACGCCGCTGGATCTCTCTTCATAGGTGGTGGGGGAATAATTACCTCGGCCAAATGATCTCTGACAAGAGAAGGCTTCACCAATAATGCAGCATGCTCTAAGAGGTACTTACTTGCTCATTCAGCACACTTTACTACCAATAGCAGGGCAAAACTCAAATCTGATTCAAACCATCCAACAATAGGACGAAGTTGGTATGAGTTGGTCCATAAGCTCTGGCGTATATTTTGAAGTGTCATTTTTTGGTGTTAAATAAAATGTTTTGGCACTGGCTTTATGTTATTCGATAAGAAATTATGTGTCTATAAAATAAAGTGTCTAGGTTTTGTATGTTTATATTCTGTTTGTCCTTTAAAGGCAATAACAGGGACTGTCAAGCTGACTACAAAGAGAATTTCGACCATTTATTTGCCTGAGAGAAACAACATAAAACATATTGTCAGAACAATTTAAATTTCACGAAAAATTTTCACTAAAGAACCCAGGAATTTTGGGACAAACATTACTTATTAACATGAGTATTAACACAGTAGTGTATGATAGTTATATGAGTTCATATCTTTATAATTTCTAGTTTTTATACCGAGGAGAACTGTTGGATTAGGATCCAGCTTAACTAATGCGATTTGATAAGATTATGGAATGAAATGTTAAGTAAATACATTAGTAAAATGAAAATAACTAAAGTATTCTATATAAAATTAGATTCTATTACATGATATGAAATAATATTGAATTATAAGTTCATCATGAAAGTTTTCTTAATTTTCTAACTTAAAACCAGAAACTAGCCCGCCTTGGTAGCGTAGATGGTGGTGTGTCTGCCTAACGTTCAAGGGGTCCCGAGCTGGAATCTCGGTCAGCGTGAGTTACCTGGATAAGGTTTTTTTCCGGGGTTTTCTCTTATCCTTCAAGACGAATGTCGCGTATCTCTAAGTTCCATAGATGCTGGACTCATTTGCATCATTTCACCCATTTCATTCACCGTCCGACATGACAATGTTGGAGGACGTAAATTGAAAAAAAGAAAACCAGAAACAATGGCAAATTACGTGAAAGTGGACCTTTTTTCAATGACAACGATAGCCTACCGTTTTCAATGACAATATTCTTTAATCGGATCAAGTGGCAAGCTGTGTGAATTGATTACCTGATCTTAAGCAGAAAAAATTCATAAAAATAAAAAATACTTCACTAGAAACTAATTTTACACAGAAAATATTCATCGTTTTCAATTTTCACGTTCCTGATGAATGTAATTTTTGTGCAAGTATTCTGTAAATTCATTTTCATTCGGAATGAATTATAGTATAGTTATTTTTATTTTTTACTGTAATTATTTTTGTCATCTTTAACTTGCATCTTAGATATACATGTACATTTGACGAACAATTATTAAGTACTTGTGTCATAGGTTTGCTAATTTGATGCTGATTAAGATATCTTATTTCTCCCTCTGCCTGCGAAGTTACAAAAATGTATAATTCCAGTTGCTTCTCGATATATAATAATCCTAAAGACCACCAATCCATTTTACAGAGCAAAAGCCATTCATAAATATAGCCTAGTATACCAGATGGCAGAATTGTCAGTTGATTATATAATTATTAATAGTAGAATAATCTCAGAAGACTAAACAGTTAGGAATCTCTTCGAGAATAACAAATTGGCTCAGAGTAGTAATTTCGAAATTTAATTTGCTGAGAACATGCAGATGACTTCCGTTAAAAGAAAAGTTAGAAACAGAAGAAATAGTTCATAAAATTTCTTACAGGATCAGGACACTTGAGTACTCCCCCGGAAACATTGAGTATTCAGACAAATACCACAAGATTGTTTAGAGCCCACCTCGATAGCGTGCTGCCTCACGTTCAAGAGGTCCCGAGTTCGAATCTCGGTCAGGGTGAGTTACCTGGATAAGGTTTTTCCGGTGTTTTTCCTTATCCTTACAGACAAATGTCGGGTAGCTCTAAGCTCAATGGACCTAGGACTCATTTAAGCATCGTTTCACTCATCTCATTCACCGTCCAATATGACTTAACGTTGGAGGACGTAAAATAAAAAAAAAAAAAAAAAGATTGTTTAGATTTCAAAAGTTAATATTATAAACAATAAGACAAAGAAGAAAATGCTGAAGGAGACGGTTAAAATTTGGAGTGAATACATAAAAGAAATCGTACAAATCAAATATATATATTGGAATATATATATATATTCCTATATATATATATATAGGAATACAGAAGAACAGCGCCACGAAAAGGACATTTAATGAAATTAATTATAAGAATAGTGCAACATTAATCTTGAAAGAATTTCATCAATCAAATCGAAATGACTTTTAGGGTACAAAAGAATTTGCTTATAACGACCTTCACATTTTTATAGTGATATCAGAAAGATAGAGGTAGGTTTATAACATAACTAATTTAATGAAATGAAATGTGTAGTGTTACACAAGATGAAGATGGAGCAACGGTGGAATGAGATGGCGGGGAAAACCGGAGGTCCCGGAGAAAAGCCGTCCCAGCACCGTGTTGTCCACCACAAATCTCAATTTGGGGTCACCGGGGATTGAACCCGGGCCGTCTTGGTGAGAGCCCAGCGGTCTAACCACAAAATAAATAATATAGATTTCGTTTGATAAGGACTTTGTCAACACAGAACTATATTAGCGCCACAGATGTGCAGGAATTTCGTTCCGCGGGAGCAAATGTACTGACAAAGAGCTATTGCTTTTAGGCGCACTTTAAAACCGTCGATACGGCCGAGTTTGAACTTTCCAACTTGAAATCATAAACCAGTACCTAATCAACTGAGTTATCCAGACCAAAACTTATACCAACAATAATTTGATACGGAGTACAAGAAAACCAGATAAATGAACAAAATGAAATTCTCATTCATTCATGTGCAGAAATCTTAATATATGGAAGAGCAAAATGTATCACTGCTGAAAAAGCAAATGCATTTAACAATCTTAGGATCACCTAATATAATCCAAATTTTTAAAACAAGTTTGCGAATCATAGACCGAAATATTAAAGCATATTTCTCCTGAATGCCGCTTATAAAATATGCATTAAAATAGTTACTGCTCTCTTAAAATATTTATTGCCAGAGGGTCATATGGTTTCAGATAGGGACGCAGTTACACAAATAATGTACTCTCAGTAAGTATAATTATACCCTAAATAGTAATGATGGTCATGATGATGATAATAAAAGTATATATTTAACGTTTTGACGGAATAATGATATTAAATATATAACATCTTGGATCTGACAACAGTAAAAAAAGTCGAAACATTATGTACTTTTTGATTGCCTATGGATATCTCGTTAACATATTTAAGCAGTTGGCTGTCCTGACGTACAGCATTAGCCATCTTTATTTTATGGTACCGAAATAAGTCTGTGTTGATTTACCCACAGTCTGCAAGGAACGAATGCTAGCTGCAACAGTGGGCTGTGCCGCAAGTATTTCACAATCACTGATTTATGAAATAACTGAATTCAAACCTGAGCTACATGCATTTGCGCTATTTGCCCGACGTGGGAAGTACTGTACATGCTGGCTTTGATGTTCCGGGGATAGTAATCTCACTTGGTTATCAAACTCCCACACTTTCTGTGTTAGATTCTAAATAAATTACCCCACATTTTCCTCTTTATACAACGATTGAAAGTTAAAATGCTCAAAGTAGTGTAGGACGACACAAATGTAATTCCAACTTTGATGTTATTGTGAAGTATTTTTGTCTAATCTGAAATATTTAAATACTATATATTTCCTTATATGGGGTGCTACGAGCCTAGAATACAGCTGGATACTAACCATTTCATTTTCTGTAATGCAGCTAACTTGAAAACAGAACATTTCTACATAGCGAAGAATATAATTTACAGTGAGTATGCCCGCCTCGATAACGTAGATAGTAGAGTGTCTGCCTCACGTTCAAGAGGTCCCGAGTTCGAATCTCGGTTAGGGGGAGCTACCTGGATAAGGTTTTTCCTTTATCCTTAAATATGAATGTCAGGTAACTCTAAGCTCTCTGGAGCCTGGGCTCATTTGAGCATCATTTCACCCATTCCATTCATCGTCCGATATAACTTAACTTTGGAGGACGTAAATTAAGAAAAAAATACAGTGAATATGCAAATAGTAGTTTCATTTTTTTTAATTATTTATAATCAAGATAATAGTACCTATATTAATTCTTTGGCCTCCCGTTGTTAAATGGTTTAACCCCATTACATTAAATGTGTAATGTTAATAATATTAATACTTTATTTACTTATAAACAGGTTTATGATGTAAAATATTTCTATCCAAAGTTGAAGCTTTTATCCTCTTCCTCCACTGTTCTCTGTTCTGTCAATCAAATTCCTACAGACCTAATTTCCTCATTTCTTTTTCAATATTCTCCATTCATTTAAGTATTGGTCAACCAAATCGTCCTCTTACAGGTGAGTTTCATTCTAAAACATGTTTTGGTAATCTTCTCTCAGGCATCGTACCGACATGCTCGTAACGTTCTAGCGCTTTACTTAGGCAAACATGTAAAATTGAACTTAGAACTTCCATGATTTGTCTCCTCAGTTTGTTAGAATTTGTTTCAAATTTAGACTGTCTGGTGGATTTCCTAAAGCAGTACATTTCGATAGATAGAAATTTTAAATTTAAATTACTATTCAGTGTCTAGTTTCTGCTCGATAAGTTAATGTACTTCTAATTATATATCCGTAACTTGGTTTCTAAAGTTATATTATTGTCTCGTAATACTCCATTCAGGACGCATACTGCTGTTCCACCTTTTCGAATTGTATATTTAATATCCTCTTTTTGACTACATTTAGGATTGTCTTTACTCCTAAATACACAGTCCCTTCAGTTCTTTTGATACATCCCATGCCATCTTCTTAAACTAGGTCGTTTTCTTCGTATAGTTACGGCTGACAGATTGTTTTCTTTAGATTAATTTTTAATCCCTGTCTATTATGTCCTTTAATAAGTTTTTGACTCATATATTCTAGAGAGTCACTGGCTCGCCAAAGGCTAGAGGAAGAAAACCTTGAACAAAAATTATCTGGTTCTCCGGGTTAGTTGATGGAATATACCAGCTTTAAAATCATCGTTAAGGTATATTGCTGCTCAAAGGTTAAAAGTATTAAGCCGGTTAGATTAAATGAATATTAATATTTTTGTTATAAATATTGAAAACTAAGCCAAACTATTCGTATTTAACTTATACAAAACTCGAGGAGTTTATTTGCAAGTTATCAATATTTTGTTTTTACTGCTACCAAATTTCTGCCCTGCTCCATCTTTCCAAAACGAATTACTTCCTCCAATATGACTTGTATGTACGGTTGACATCACACATAGGACTAATTTTCCGTTTAACTCCCTTCCTAAAACCTTTTATTATCCAAACATCTAATCTGAACCAACATTTGTGCCTTGTCTCGATTTTTCGCTAAATTTCTGCCAAGGTGTATTTCAGTTCTCTCGGTAGTCCATCTTAAGCTTTTTTTAAAACACTTACATGGCGCTACTTACTAATGCTATTCTCTGCCACTCAAATATTCTATCTATATATCCCAATCTAGTTTTAACACTTTGCCAGAACTCTTTTGTCACATTATATCTATTCAAGTAATTGTTGTGAACTAGTTGATTTGAAGGGTAGGTTAAGGGGGTACTTACTCATCTACAACGACGAATTTGTCTCCTTCCGAAGCGACACAGGTTCCCTTGGTACTAAGGCGATTCTTGTCGAATATAATTGGTTGTCTAACACCAGATTGGAACCAGCTACCTTCCCACTTGCTGGGGAACCGGCACTGTCCTGTAACAACAAAACATATTGTTCATTAGCTTTCATGCGTTCTAGCTGTCAACCACATGAGTCATACAAATAATACTATTCAAACATTTGGCACTTCTGTTATTGTCAGAAGCATCAATTACAGCGTACACGTAATTAAAGTGTCAAAAATGATTATTTAAGTTGAAATTCTTTATCTTGTTGACAAATATTTATGAACACTAAAACACCCAGCCTTCAGCGGCGTCTCGATGTGATTTTGTGATTAGAAACTATTTCTTCACCATCATCGTCATCATAATCATCATCAGAAGTTGCCTTCATTTGGTAAACACAAGATTAATTCTTGTTAATCCTATAACGCAAGGAAATTAGTCTGACTTTTAAACGAACTCCGACTGAATTTTCATATTTCTCCCTTCAAAAACTGAATCAGCTTGGATGGATAGAGTCAACTTGAAAAATTCAATTCCATGGCCGGGATTTGAACCATGTATCTGCTGGTTTCCGTTCAGTCGCTCTTACCTATTGAGCTACCATAGCCAACGTGCCGTCCTGACATTAAATTCTCCAACTGAGTCATATATGTGTATATTTTCCCGGTAGACCACTAGAAGCTCTCGTATCCGAGATACACCGTTTGTGGCGACTTACTATTTATTGTAAGTATTTAAATCCCAGGCTTTACCATTAAACTCTTATTATTTAAGTTAATTGGCGGAAATTAATCATTTCTTCGCCCTTGCTGTTGTAGATTACAGTTTTGGATGGATAGAATCAACGCCAATTCAATGCCATGGCCGGGATTTGAACCACGGATCTGCTGGATTCCGTCCAGTCGATCATACCCATTGAGCTACCATAGCCAACGTGCCGTTCTGATATTAAATTCTCCAATTGACTCATATATGTATATATTTTCCCGGTAATCTACGGGCTCTCGGATCTCATATATGAGTCAATTGGAGAATTTAATGTCAGGAAGACACGTTGGCTATGGTAGCTCAATGGGTAAGTGCAACTGGACGGAAACCAGGAGATCCGTGCTTTAATTTCACGCCATGACATAGAATTTTTCAAGTTGACTCTGTCCATCTAAAACCTTAGCCTATATACGGCCAGTGTGAAGAAATGATTAATTTCCACCAATTAACTTAAATATATCAGCTTTATTGCTTCTCAGCACAGATTGTATATACATAATAATATCAGCAGTTCTATGTGGACCTCTGATTAGCGTGATAGCGTGTCTGCCTCAGTTTAAAGAGTTTCCGAGCTCGAATCTCGGCCAGGTTGAGTTATTTGGATGTTTCCTTTTCGGGGATTTCCATGATACTGAAGATGAATATGGGTATAATCTAAGCTCTATGGACTCCGAGTTTATTTGAGTACGACCTTACCCATTTCATTCGTATATGTAAGTTTTCAAAGAAAATTATTTAAAAAATAGTATATCTGCATTTTTGTAAGTTGGGATTTGATATAAGTACTGCAATCGGAAAAACAAATGAGTGTGACAGGCATTTGCAATGGCATTAGTTATTCTTTCTGCTCTTTTCAGTCTTAGGATATTCTTAACTGATTTTTTAAGTTCTGTTATTTGTAAAATATTGGTACGGCTGTGAGAATGATTTCACAAAGAGATGCACCAAAGTTAGTCCATTACTGAATCTCGGTTACTCTAATTGAGGTCTTCTACTTTGATTGGTGATTTAATATATTTCTTAATAATGCATATGTCAAACGTTCAGCACTACTTGTAATGGTATAGTAGTTGTACCCTTCGTGCATGCATCATTTAGCGAACAAACCGCGCATATGTAATTTGTAAGCGTGCGAGTTCACATTTCCTGTATGGTATGGATGCCAATAAGTGAACTACTGCATGCTACTTCCCTACTTCAGAGTTGCAAGAAGTATGCTCTGATGTAGATGAATGCTTTAGGGCTAGAGATAATTAGACCGTGATGTTGGTGCTAGCTGTCACTTCTTGTACACATTGAACAATATGTAGCAAAATTGTACACTTATTGATTTGGTTTCTGCTGTATTTAGTGAAACGCATTTGTACACGGCGTTCATTTTTATTCGTTATTTTCCGACCTCCGATTGAGCAAGAATGACGTCATAGTTGACTGGTGAGTCTATCTTGAAACCATAGTGCCCTCTACGGAGAAGAAGCAGTAATTTTTGCGGAACAGTAAGCAAATTTTAGCGCCCTGTGTGTGTTGCCCTGGTAACTTTGAATTTGGCGCAATTCCTCAAACCTACTTCTCCACTCCCCTGCAGTAGTAACTTTCTAAGTAAACAGGTGGCAGCACTGCATCCTCTTGCAAAATGGCTGACATCGACATTCGTATTAGACAGCGTTTTGTAATTGAATTTTTGACTGCGGAAGGAGAAACGCCAATTCGCATTCACGAAAGGCTAAAAATGTGTATGGTGATGCAACGGTGGAAGTCAGCACTGTTAGACGATGGGTTCGTCGCTGTAACGAGGCTGAAGGGCAAACACCATTGGCAGATGAAAAGCAAAGCGGCGGGCCGGTGACTGCAGTGACTCCATGCAACATTCAGCGAGTCGATGACATCATTCGTGGTGATCGCCGGGTATCAACAGGTGAATTGTCGCATTACCTCCCTCAGTAAAGGCCGTGTGATGACCATTATTTAACAACTGGGTTACTCAAAAGTTTGTTCACGTTGGGTACCAAGAGAGTTAACCGCCCAAAACAAAGAAACAAGGAAAACAATAGCCTCCTAACACTTGCAGCGTTTCAATTTGGAGGGAGAGGAGTTTCTGGAAAGAATTGTTACTGGAGACGAAACGTGGGTTCATTTTTTCGAACCTGAATCAAAGAGGCAGTCAATGGAATGGCATCACACAACACCGAAGGAAAAAAAAATCCAAAACTGAGCGGTTGGCAGGGAATGTTATGGCGACAGTGTTTTGGGATATAGGGGGTGTGCTTATGATTGATTTTTTGGAGCAGGGATGCACAATAAATTCTGACCAATACTTCAGAAATTTCAAAAAGCTGAAAGCACGTCTTCGCCGAGTTCGCCCAACAAAAACTATGGTGGATGTTCCTCCTTTGCATGACAATGCAAGACCACACACCAGCCGTTACAATACTGCAGAAATTAAGAAATTGGGAGGGCAAGTCTTACCTCACCCCCCATACAGCACTGATCTGGCACCATCAGACTTCCATCTGTTTGGGCCACTAAAGCAAGCTCATCGTGAGATTCATTTTGAAGATGAGGAGGCTGTGAAAATGTTCCTGCGTCAATGGCTTAAGAAGCAAGACCATGTGTTTTACCACAATGGAATACATGCCCTAGTTAAAAGGTGGACCAAAACTGTGGAAAAGGACGGAGATTGTATTGAATAGTGACAAATTAATCGTCAATGTTGTAGTTTTCAAGCTATGTAAATTGGATTCAAATTTATTTCTGGTTTGGTAATGAAATTACACTGTGAGGAAACTGTGGGTGATAGAAAAGAATTGAGATCAAATTGAAATGTTTATATTTTATGTGATAAGTTTACAATATGCATATATGTCTACTATAATAGAAAAACAGATGTTCATTGTGAAATAAGTGTTCATTGAGCTATCATTTCGTATATTCTTCGTGGTATACGTTTATGGCTGCATAATTAGCTTTGAGGTGCATTGCATTGCATTGCAGCATATAGTTTTGTAAAAACAGTTATCGTATCTACGCAGCAGGCGAAATTACGCACTTTTATATTACGTGGGCAGACCCCCCTCTCAAATAGTATATTTACCTGCCGGTAGAGGGAGGCCTCAAAGCTGCTGTCAGCACATCACATACGATCGCAAGCCGCTAGGGAAATCGCACATAAACTCGCTCCATCAGCGATGCTACTGATGACGTCAAATTTTGCGCGCAAAAATCACAGATAAGAATGAACGCCGTGTATTTCCTTATAGCCAAGTTGCGGTTTCTTAATCTCAACGTCTTTCCGAACTTCAGAGTACGTGTAAGACCGACTCATAATACACGAAATATTTTCTTTTCGTTTATTTTTGCTCTCTACACGTAAACAAATTGCTGTTTAACTATTCAGATTTTAAATTTATAATTAAAATGCTGGTGCCTGCTGTCTCCGTGTAGATTGACACATTCTGATGTATGCAGATGTCAGGTGAACACGTGATGCTCAAATCAGTAACAAGCTCGCTAACCTGTCAGACCGCAACTCTCTAAAATAGACGCATAGGGGATCCTAGGCATTATTAACTTCATATATAATGTAACACCAATGTAAAGAATGCCTTTTTCCAAACGCATGTCAGCTTCTTAGCATAATAAGACCAAAGGAATGTCTGAAAATATCAAGTGTTTTGGTGATTAACGTTTTCTGTTTATGTCCCTCATATGGAAAACTTGCAACAAAACCTGGATCAGACAGTATCGGATAAGAGATAACCCCGAAACCTAGTGTGAAGGTGAGAAAACGGATTTTATTAAAAACAGCGAAGTGATGAAAGGAATGGTAGCGATGGGGCAGTTCGTGGAATGAACGGTGAGAGAAACTGCAGGAAAGTCGTCTTGAAGCTGCTTCGTTGAGCGAGATGCAAGCGGTAGGAACCTCGGCCACGGCTGTACCTAAATTCAGGGGTCACAGCTGTATTCACAGCTGAACTGTGGGAATACTGCTTTAGATAGAATTATTTCCTTATTTTCCTAAAAAAATAAGTGTATGATTTAATATTTCAAATGAAATCTAAGAAAATATAAGATCTACGACTGTCGCACTTCAGATAAACATCTGTGACCGCAGCATGTCTGCATGCCACAGTCAGAGAGTATGGTTAATGTCCTAATTATTATATTTTAACACTAGTTTTTTAAGAAGCGAGAAAAATACAACGAAATTCTATGTTTACGAATTTGTTAGGTTATCTTCTACTAACAAAAAAGAATCATTTGTTTATTTTTACGACGAGAGGTTCCAAGCAGAAAAGCTCGTTTGTCTATGTGTCGGTGAAAACTATACCTAAAGTCTGGTAAATACCAAATTTGGTACTTATGCTCTGTATTTTCCTAAAGATCAACATAAATTTTAAAAAAAGGGTAATGCTCTTACCCCAAACTTCCGATGTGTAGTGTTTAACGCCCGCTTTTACTACATACTCACCGCAGGCGGTGACACTGATGGCACATGAGATGAAGATGGAGCACCGGTGGAATGAGATGGTGGGGGAAACCGGAGGTTCCGGAGAAAACCCGCCCCAGCGCCGTGTTGTCCATCACAAATCTCACTTTGCGGTCGCCTGGGATCGAACCCGGGCCGCCTTGGTGAGAGCCCAAACTTCAGGCTTTGGGCTGATCACTCATCCCGAAATCTCTGATCAGGAAACCTCTGATCCTCAACCGTTGCCTATGGTCTTCGAGGTTGCGCGGTTCAGCAGACCCTAAGTTCCACTTAAAGGAAACAAAGGAATTTATTCATTCTTCTACCCCAAACTGTATCTTATGCAAAAATGTTTCAGATACGTTTCTTTTTCTAAAAGAAAAATATCTCTTGACTTTGCTGAAAAACAAAAAACAAAAACAAAGTAGACTTCTTTATTTGCAGGAGTTTTACAAAATTACATAAACACAGATAAAACATTTTGCACAAAACATTTAGCTAAACCTGTTTAAAGAATGCAGTTTATTCCGAACAACTCTTACCTTGGGAACAGCCTTTTCCGTTATGCATTATTAGTAATTAGAACTTTTGAATATTTTGCTTTCATTTTCTGAACTACTTTATTAAGTAGAAGAACTACTGGATTACAACCAAAATTTGGATAACATTGCAACCAAAGTTTGGATCTTTGGACATACTCAGAGTCCCTGAATCCAAAATATGACTTTTAAGGTCCGATAGAATTGTGTGTGTATGTAAGAGAACATTTCTCAAAAATGAAAAAGTCGGTTAAAACGTTCCGGGCGGAAACATTAGTTCTACCGAGCGGGATGGCTGAGCCAGTTTCGTCTAAGCGGCCGCATTCGGGAGGTCCGAGTCCGATTCCCGTGGTAGTAGCAGTGGTAGGGGTTTAGGGCGCACAACATCGAAGGTTTTTAGGGCCCGGGCAAAATCAGGATTGGAGAAACCAGAGAAAAGTTATAACCTGCGCAATAGAATGCGTCAAGGAAACGGAGTAAAAGAAGAGTCAGTGTGAAAGACAAATGGGGGCGTACGTGTCAAGGCCCAAAGTAGAAGAACAGTGAGAAGTTGGCAAGATAAATGCCGCTGCCCATCGATTCCCGTGGTCGATCTACCTGACCTATGTATTTTTTGGTGTCTTTCCGGGTCGCCAGGTGAAAGTTGAATAGGTTAATTACATCTCTCCATTTCATCCTCCTAATCATTTCACATGATCTCAAATCTCAAATCTGGTGGACTATTTCAGAGTAGAAGTGTCGGCGGGTGTCTCGGCGGTGCATGGCAGGAGGATATGCTCATGGCAGCCGGTCTAGTAGGACAGTTTCCGGACCATATTAGGGTGGGGTGCCGTTTGAACTGGCGTGCTGGGGAGATTCTAACCCGTAAAGTGTAAATCCCTGTGCTCTGCATTGTCGTGACTCCTTGTGTTTCGTCTCGCCTCATTATTCCTTCCTAGGGAGCCCCACTTGGGGGCATAACTGCAATAGACCAAGTTTGGATCTCCATGCCAAATCTCCTTCGCAAAGTAGTCCAGTACAGTCCGGTTAAAACGGTTTGAGTACCACCTAATATTTTTAAATTTAAAAATAGTTTTTTTTTTCGTCAATATATTGTCTCGGCAACGCACATAAAAGATTCGCGCGAAGCCGTTATCTACGATAGCGTGGCTAGTGCACACAAAGAGCCGGCAAATAAAGATAGCTGAGATAAAGGACTTGCCGGCACAGATAGGATTTCACGTTTGGAAGGTTCTAGTGATATCTTGATTGCCACAGAAAAGTTGTTTTCCTCTTTGTTTCGGAAACCTCTCGAATTTATTAATGAGATATATAAGAGATTGTGACACGCCAGCGGACAGTTGTAAAACGAGAGTGAGTCGCGAGAGGTAAGCAGAGAACAGTTGAGAGCTGATGTTGTAAACTGAACGCTGTTTGTTATTGTCATCGACCTTGGAAGATTGTGTTGTATATGTGATGTAATGTTGTTACGTGAGAATTGAACAGTGTATTTCTACCGAAATAAAGAACATTTAGAATTTCGGCAAATTGGACTGTTTCATCGGCTGTTTTAGCCGGCTGTGAAAGCCTCAGGTTGTATACTGTATTGTTTACACCCATTTGTCATGTACGAATGTGTGTACCTGGTTAATTATCTTAATTTGCCTCTTCTTATACTATCACAATAAATAAAATAATAAATAAGAGGTGCTGAAGGTTTATTTCTAACGATAATTTAGTAGACTGGATGACCAATTCCATCATGTAATCAAATGCTGCAGTATGCATTAGCGGATTAAAATAAATGACACGATCTGTCACAACTTAATAGCAAAATATGGCAACAATGTGATTAGTTTAATTTCCAATACAAATATAAGATTTAAATATTTGGCTTTGATTTGCAACTATTTGCACATTTGTTCTACACTAAGGACATTTGGTATAATAGCTGCGGTGTCGGGTATGACAAACACAATCAGTCCACATGCTGGTCGAGAGTGTTGATTTGCGAACTCTACCGAGGTTTGCATCCTGATTCGATTGTTCTGACGAAACCAGCATAGGGCGTGACGTACAAATCAAGGTTGGCCATGGTGATTTGGGGGAGGCCATGTTAATGATGTAAGTGGATTACATGACCGAATTAGCGAGAATCGATACCAGCTCGTTATGTCGATATTTCCCAAGTTGACAGTTTAACAATAGAATCTCTTGTGCTCAACAGTGCCTTTTCGGTTTAAGAACACCCAACTTTTGGGATTGCTCTTCCCCAAACAGAAACACATGGGCTTCAACCTGTTTTCATGGTTTAAAATATTAAATATGTTGTAGAAGACAGGGAAAAAGGTCTTCGGGAAACTAGTCAAAATAGTATGTTAAAAAATGCTCCGATACCGGAGCGTCACAAATTTAGCGCCAATCATCTGGCGTCCTCGGCTCGAACAAATCTGGCATGTTCCAGTTAAAAACATTCATCCCCATCCAGATGGTCCCAGCCCACGCTCACCATATTCACAGCAAATTTAAAGCACTCCTGCTGGTCCCTAAGGGAGAAATCCCGAAATCTTTAGCTCCTGTGACTCCAGGATTTGATGTCACTGGAAATACACATGTATGTTCCTTCCTCCAGGAAGGTCTCCAGCTTGGGCCATCCAGTGTTTCTGGTTAGCCTGGGGATTGAGTGATAGCAGGACTACGGCAAGCGTTTATTTGGGTAGACATACAGTTAAGTGAAATTTTAACTTTCTTCCCACATAAACGGCGAAATTTTTATATTTATTTTATTAATTGTTGGTACTGATTGAAAACGTTATGAGTGAGAAATTACGAAGGCTGTTCAATAAAGAATGATCACAATTTTTTTTTGACAACGTACCTTCAATCATCTTTCTAATTTTGATCGTCCTCCTCAAAGTAGTCTCCTCTGAATAAGATGCACTTGTACCAGCGTTTCTGCCAGTATTCAAAGACATGCTGGAAACCAATTTTTGAGAGATCCTTCAAAATCGCCTCCACAGCCTTCACCACTGCTTCTGATGATGGATAATGCCTCCCACGAAGGCATTTTTTCAAATTAGGGAATAGAAAAGGGTCACATGGGGCTAAAACCGGACTGTGGGGCGGGTGAGGGATGTACTTCACGTTGATTTTTGCAGGATATTCAGCAACAACATTGGCAATATGCGGCCGCGCATTATTGTGATGCAGCATCCAGCCTGCTTCACGGAAATGGGGTATTTTACGCCTGATTTGGACTTGCGATGTTTTCAGGACATGTCTGTAGTATTGACCAGTTACTGATGTGTGTGCAGGTACAACATGCTGATAAACCATTCCATGAATATCAAAGAATGAGACGACCATAACTTACCCAGCAGAAACAACCACTTTTGCAGTTTTGGGGGTTGGTGATGAAGGAGATTTCCACTCTGAGCTTTGCTGTTTGCTCTCAGGATCAAAATGATGTAGCCAAGTTTCATCAGCAGTGATTACGTTTGAAAGAAACTCCGGATCTTCCTCTAACATCAACCGTAACTGCATGTTACCTCCATTGCAGCGGTAGGCGATACTGAACATGTCTGAATTTGCCTGGTTCTAACAGGCGGGAACCAGGAGTACCAACAATGAGACTACTACGGCGTGTTTGTTTCACATTAAGGTAACAGAATACAATAAAATTGAATTTTAGTGCGAAAAATTATGACTATAAAAGTTATGATAATTCCTTATTGAACAGCCCTCGCATTTCCTGGTCTATAACGGCAGCTTCGGTGCCGGTTATGCCTTGCTACCCCTTAGTCCATGATATTTGTTCATTATTTCACTTCTATTTAGTCCAGATCCACCAGATAAAAATCAAGAATGATGTTGGGAAAGGTAAAACACAGTTTGAGCTACCGAGACAACTTTACAGCAAAACATTAATGTCAGGAATACTCTTATCATGTCATTCGAAACATTATTTAATATTAGTTTCCAGAAGCTCAGCCCAAAACTAATGGAGCTAGTCACGGAGTTGCACATTGCAATGAATGACGAGAAGAATAGTTATCGACTGTCACATGTTTGCAAATAAATAACACTCTCTTTGGCGTTCTTTGCAAATTAATGACTAGCTGCCTTTTGTATTCCTTTATTTTTGTTTCCAGCTGGTATGTTCCGGTCATTCCAGGCGTCCATTTATTTTTTCGAGACAATGACATTGTGCATCTTTTCATATAGATCTTTCAATCCGTGAGTGCAATGGCTTGCTTTTCTGCTAAGGTTTACTTACAACAAACCAATATTTTGATTTGATATACTTCATATTTGAAAATGTCTTCACATAAACACTCATTAGCCATCCTGAAAAGTCTTTAAAATAAGTATATGTGTCAGAAATACCTTTACGACTAATTTTTATTTATGGTTTTGAAATTTGTAGACCGGCCAGGCAAAAGCAGTTCGTGGACCAGGTTGGCGCCCAGGACCATAGTTTGGCAAAACTGAATTATAAGATTAAGAGGGCTCATTCGTCCGATATGAGTTAATTTTGGAGTATTTTTTAAAGAAGAGCTCATAAATTAAATAAAGTAAATACTATTTATAATTTTTGAGAAGAAACACTTTTTGTTTGCTCCGACAGTAACGTCTTGATGAAATGTTTGAATTTGAAACATGATATAGTTGAATGGAAGGTATTGATAGAGTCTCCAAGCTTAGTTTGAAAACTATGTTACTTCACAATAGCAACTGTCTTCCTTCAATTTTGTTGATCATGCAACTCACATGACAGAAACTAATGCAATGAGAGCCTTCTTGATTCAATCAAATATGATGAACACAAGAGGAACATCTGTGTTGATCTAAAAGTCATTGCCATACTTTGACCAATTCAACGGCGGTACTCAAAACATTGCTACTTTTTATGTATGTAGGGCAGTAAAAATATATAAAAGAATCACATATTGAATAAGACTGGTCTGATAGAAATCTTAACCCTAGCAAGAAAATCTTGCCAGCTTCTCCTGAACCCAAAGATGTTTTTCTTCCACCTTCACATATTAAACTGAGTTTGATGAAAAATGTTGTCAAATGTATGAACCAAGAAGGACGGGTCTTTAAGTAAGAAGGGAGAAATTTCCGAAACTAAGTGATGCCAAAATTAAGGAAGGTATTTTTGTCGGACTACAAATTTGAGAACTTGCAAGCGATCCTTTATTTGAAGACGTTTTGAAGCGAAAAGCAAAGGAAGCTTGGAACGCCTTCAAGAGGTTATTTTTGGTATTTAAGCAGTAAAAGAAATCATAACTACACTTAGTTGGTGACAATGCTCCTACAAACATAGCATCAACTTGGATGCACCATGTCCCTTAAAACCCATTTTCTCCACTTCCATCTAGACATTTTTCATCCTAGTTGTAGAGCTACCAGTGATGGACATGGAGAAATATTCTACAAGGATATTTATGCAATGGAACAAAGGTATCAGGGCCGTTGGAATGAAGTAATGCTTCAGGATTACCATTTTCTCCACCTCCATCTAGACATTTTTCATCCTAGTTGTAGAGCTACCAGTGATGGACATGGAGAAATATTCTACAAGGACATTTCTGCAATGGAACAAAGGTATCAGGGCCATTGGAATAAAGTAATGCTTGAGAATTACTGCTGGTCTTTAAATAGGGATGCTCCAGAGCTCGCGCACCAGAGGCAAGATGAAAGATGACGTTCTCATAAAGCCACCGCATGATTCTCTTCAGATCCATCTGCGAGGTATTCTTCACTCAATTTAGAATTATTAGAAATTAGAATTCAACTGATATTTTAAACAATTCAAGTGCACTTTCTATGCCATATGAAATTAAAATGTATCGTTTTCTCTTAATTCGTTAAATAGGAATACTTCCACCTATTTTATATCACATAGACCAGAGTTAAGAAAAACGTGTCATTGTCATATTCGTTTTTATCACCCCAAAATTAGTATAAATTCACTCATAAATTGAAGAAAACATTGAAAATAAATTTGGCTAGAGTTGCTAGTGTTATTACTAATCGCGAATATTTTGCAAGGTTTGTGGCCATTTATTAAGCATTTATTACTTATATTGATCCTTAGGCAATTCATTCAATTAAAAAGAGATAATCCACTAGTGTTGTATGCTATAAAATGACGTGCCTTGATGGCCAAAGTAGTCAATCAGGTTGACCTGCCTTAATAGTAGATGTAACTACAACACGCTGAAGTTTCTAATACAAGAAGTAATTAACTAATATTATTGATTTATTCAGCTTTCGAAACTTTAATGCACATTCAGATATAATATTTGAACAGAATCTTGCGTCAGGATTCGCTTGCCTTGTAATCATAAATGTTAAGTTGTTTTTCTTGCTTCACATACTCTATTGTTGCTAGTGATATGCACAGCACAAAAACAAACATTTGAACATTACACAATTTTACTAAACTGTGGTTTCTATGCTCGAGGAAAGCTGACAGCAGACTCTAGCCAGATAAACAAACTCACATTCTGATTAGAATCAAAGAATCACGTTACAACATCAATTAAACTATAAAAATAAATATTGTTAACTTAAATCATAGACTGAAACCAGGGGGAACGGCTATCTCCGCGCACAGATATGCATATGCATCCAACATGGCCGCTGACACATTTGGCAATTGTCGCTGAATCCTCTGAGGAACCTAAACATATGCTACCTGAAAGTTATTGCAGACGTTTCTTCGAGTGCCTGCTATTACATATTCATATTAATCCATTAATTATCATGTACGAGGTGATCAATATTACGTACGTTCGGCTCCAAGCTTCTGCAACGTCCATTGTTCTACTTGTATCTTTCATCCTTAAATATATGTCCAATGGTCTCAACAAATCTTGAGCTAACCAAAATCTTCTTGACAACTTTACTAATGTTTCATTCTGCACATCCTCGCCACCTATAGATGAGCCATTAAGAAGTGTACCATATTTAATCCCTATGTAGCTTGATAACACTTATTATCCATGGTATCTTCTAGAGAAATTCCTCTAATTATGCTACATCTATTTAAACAAATAGGTTAAAATGATTCATATTGTCTGTGGTGATCTCATTCTTTACTACCATATTTCAAACAGAATTATGTGACAAAGTGATTATATTTTATCTGCAGAAGAAACTAGGACGTGCTTATCTCCCTTATCTGAAGTTTCTTTTCTCATACACTTCTTGTCTCCAATACGTGGAGATTTGTGTATTGAGGTCCACCGTGTTTTTTTTTTTTTTTTTTTTTTTTTTTTTTTTTTTTTTTTTTGCCAGCATATACTTTCTTTATTTTTACTCGTCTAGCAGAAAGCTGTTGTATGACTGCCTCAACACCCGCCTTCACGATAACCGTTCTTATCTATTTCTCTCTCACATTCTACAAAAATGTGGCCAACAATGTCTATATTTTTCTTTCATTTACAATTAATATATCTATAATTGAAATTATTCCAATCTAAGCTTATAAAATATATATTGCAATGTTTGTTCTCGCAATAACTGATTGCAGTATGGTAAACAATGGAACATCTGTGTTAGTTTCCTTACACTCTGGAGCAGTTACTAAGTTCTTTGCCTTACCTTTTAAAATCATATCTCCAGCTCTAATCAATGAGAATATTTTTGGGCCTGCTTGATCACATCCTTATTCATTTTCTGCCCCATAGTACTTTTAATATAATTCATTTACTTGTACTGCTTCCATAAGTATAAGGAATCTATTTATAAAGAGGGTTAAATATCATGCTCCTCGCATCCTTCTCCTAATGCTAAATGCTGGAAGAGGAAGCTAATAAAAAGCAGGTTATTATATGACTAAGAAGACTATTAGCAAACACTTTTATTTCACTACGAGTTATTTTTAAGAAGGGGAAGGAAATAAATGTGCTATGTCTGCGACCAAACTTGATCTCTTGCACATTTCTTCACCTGCACTACTTATATATTTGCCTCCTTTTCAACGTATGGTTGTCCTTTAGCAGATAATTTGAAATCCTCGTAACTTCATATTTTTGTTTTGTGAACTGTTTAACTCTTATGACTCAAATAGCCTTACAATCACAAAGCAAATGCGACATTGTTTAGTTTGCTATTCTGGGTGTTCGGGTAAATCGATTTTGTATACATACCCTGTAGATTCCTGGGAGTATAAGGGGAGATAATTTTATAATTGCTATTTTAATTTGTATCCACTTAAATATGATATTATTTTTACTTTTAATTTAACACTTTTCCCACAAACACATCACATATTCTATAGCCTAATATTTTCTGCACGAGGCAACTCAGCCGCAAAATCAACATGCCTGTCAGTAGAGACCATCCTTTCTACTTTCATATATTCACACGTGAATACCTGGCAGTGGGTTGAATAGCCTGTAGCAACGGTGTTCAAATACAAGCAAGAAAGGAGACGTTGAAATCATTTCCTTCCACTCGCTGTGACAAGAATGACACACTTATCGGTGATTACTGAGTTCCAGTGGTTTCATGGTAGTGTCATTCTTACGTACAGTAAATCAAAGGGGATACACATTCATATTTTACTCGATTAGCTCACATGATGTTTCTTTGACATGATTTCCGTTTTAAAATATCCTCAATATTCGGTGTAAAAGAAAAACATACCACAAAAACAACTTAAAAATCAGGCACTTAAGTTTATTCATTCAATGTGGCATGTGCTATCTACCCATCACAAGAAGGCAAGCGACGAATGAAGGGGAGAGGGGTTTGAACTGTTTATCTCATCTGTTAGTGGATATTTTACTAGAAAATGAGTGTATGAGACTGCATATGAGTCAACCATGTTGTCACATCTAACGTTTGTTGCAGTAACCGTAGTGACAGGTATTATGCATAGTTATGTGACAACACTTGTGTATTTTAAACGAATCTAGCATCCTTGTCATACTCGGAAGGCAAGCATAAACACTGTGGGAACAGCAAAAGTGTTTACGTGACTTATTCCTCTAGCTTATCTTCTTGTGTTGGGCACACAGTATATCTTTTTAGACATTGTACAAACTCCGTGCCAACCGCCTGCGACTAATAAGCCTGCCTCTCGTAGACTTGTTACTGGTGGCGGGAAATATTTGTAGGGGAAGCAAGCATGTGCTGCAGAGTTAAGCAATCCTGGTCTGGAGTCATTAACATTTAAAGAAGCATTTGAACTCGCATACGCATCAAAATAATCAATGAATGTACTGGAAAAGCAAAGTTAAGCGCTGCATCCAGAGATTGACGTACTATCTCCGTGAGTAGTAAGTAGTAGAAGCACGAAAAATTATGAATGCTGTTCAATAAAGAATAATCATAATCTTTTACGGTCATAAATTTTCACAATAAAATTCAATCTTATTATATTCTGTTAGCTTAATGTGAAACAAACACATCGCAGTAGTTTCTTTGTTGGTACTCCTGGTTCCCGCCTGTCAGAACCAGGCAAGTTCAGACAGGTTCAGTATCGCTTACCGCTGCAATGGAGGTAACATGCGAGGAACAATATGCGGCTTTGAAATTCTGCTTTCGTCTCAACAAATCTTCAGTTGAGGCCTATACAATGTTACAGGAGGCCTAAGGAGAGTCTGTTCTCTCCTACAGCACAGCTGGAAGGTGGTTTAAAATGTTTAAAGATGGGAGACAATCAATTTCAAAGGAAGGTGGACCCGGTGCTCCAGTTGCTGCTCTTACGGAAGAAAACATCAACACTGCTGCTGCCATTGTGAGAGCAGATCAACGAATTACCTTAAGATCACTTTCTGAAATACTGAACATTTCATTGGGTGCCACCCACACGTTGGTGACAGAAATATTACATATGAGACGTGTTCGTGCGCGATGGGTTACAAGACTGTTGATTCCCGAACAAAAGGACATTCGCATGCTGGACTGCATGCAGTTAAATTTGACGTTAGAGGAAGATCCGGAGTTTCTTCCAAACGTAATCACTGCTGATGAAACTTGGCTACATCATTTTGATCCTGAGAGCAACCAGCAAAGCTCAGTGTGGAAATCTCCTTCATCACGAACCCCCCAAAAAGCAAAAGTGGTTGCTTCTGCTGGGAAAGTTATGGTCATCTCATTCTTTGATATTCATGAAATGGTTTATCAGCATGTTGTACTTGCACACACATCAGTAACTGGACAATACTACAGCGGTGTCCTGAAAACATTGCAAGTCCATATCAGGCGCAAAAGACCATATTCCCGTAAAGCAGGCTGGATGCTGCCCCACGAGAAAGCGCGGCCGCATGTTGCCAATGTTGTTGCTGAATATCTTGCAAAAATCAACGTGAAATGCATCAGTCACCCTCCCTATAGTCCGGATTTAGCCCCATGTCAGTATCTTCTATTCCCTAACTTGAAGAAGCGCCTTCGTGGGAGCCATTATCCATCATCAGAAGCAGTGGTGAAGGCTGCGGAGATGATTTTGAAGGATATCTCAAAAATGGTCTACAGCAAGTCTTTGAAATATGGCAGAAACGCTGGGATAAGTGCATCGCATTCATGGGAGAATATTTTGAGAAGGACCATCAAAATTATGAGGATGAGTAAAGGTACGTTGTTAAGAAAAAGTTATGATCATTCTTTATTGAATAGCCCTCGTATTTGGGTGCATAAGAACTGTGATTGACCTTTTGTTATTTGTTTATGAGAGAGACCTCAGCATTAGTTATCGCCTACTCTACTTTACCACTCACAACAACCTTCCTCACGTCCCCGATGAAAGCAGAGCTCCCTGTGTAGAAAAGTGCAATGCGTACTGGTGTCATTAACCAACTATGGTTTAGATGTTCATGTTAGAAGGGATTTAAAATCTATGGTAAGCTAGGGTTTATTATTCGTTTGTTTAGTGTGTCATACTGAAAAATAATTAATGCATTTGGATTATGTGTTAGAGTGATAACAGCCTAAAAGGGTTTTTGTACTGTTCCTTAGCTTGTTTATCCAGTAAGCTCAGGGTTTTGTCTTACAAATTGAGTCTGTTCTCTGGGATAATTTGTCATTTCTAACATGCGGTTACTACTTCTTTCTAGAGCTTTACACTTCAGAGAAGGATGAAGTGCTGTTTCATCAACATTTTACAGAGGCAACATTTTGGCTAGCATCCCTATTCTCCTGCAAATGATTTCCCTTAAGGTTTGCCTGTTCCATTTAATGAGACAGCCACATAGATTTTATTATGATCTTAGTCAAAGATCCTAAAGTTTTCCAGGTTCTTGCTATGCGACATAGTTTAAACTTTTTGAACGCGGCGATTAACTGGCTTTTGAGATACTTCTAAGATCACTTTCAAATTAAGCAAATGCGAATTAGCTGTCAAAATAACAAGAATCTACTGGTTCCTGTATTTTTTTTCACAACACAGACATGTATTCAAGTATGGCGACTGTTTCTGCCTGAAATACAGTAGTAGTATGGCTAAATAGATTTATATAGCAATAGGTTTAACCAAAAGCATACTGCTATTAACTAAAATTATTATCTGCAAATAAAAAACATATTGATGCAATATTGTTAATTACACTATATTGAGTTACCAATACAAATATCTGCAAATACATCCCTAACACCGTATATAAATTGGTAGTGTCCATATAATGTTTTAATAAGTTCAGTTATTTGTATTATTTCAGTCATACTTAGCAGTAACTCCGTCCTTTCTTTTTGTCTTTTAGAATTCTTATATCCTGGCAAGGACTCGCAGTGTTCTTATTTGTATCCGGACTATCCCTTTGTCAAAGACAGAATACCTCAAGTCTGACTTCAGGAGCAATAAAAGGATCCCCTGTCCCTTCCTTTGCCAAATAGTCTGCCTTTACATTGTCATTTGCACAGTGCTTACATTTGCTTATACACAATTCAGAGCTTGTACGTGTATGATAGGCATGGAGGTTCAGCAAATGGTATATAATTGGTTTAAAGGAGACAGGCCAGAACAATCATTGATGGTTACCTAAACAAATAAAGAGTGGTTTACAGTGTGCTTTAAATGTTTAAAACTATACATTTTACAGCTTCTGAAAAATTAATCGAGAGTAAGCTGAAATATACCTACCCCATAACAAGTCTATATGTACCTATTATAGATTAGAACAGATATGACTATAATATGCAATATGTTGATGCAGTGTGTCTGTACTCAACATAAAGCTATCTTTGTTGATTTTCTTTGCGATGAAGTTCACGTAACTATGTAGTCCTAAATGCTGAACGTCTAAAAATCTTATTGCAGTTTTTGACGGACTATTACTTCTGCTAACACTGAATTACCTTTAATATTACACTATACTGTTTGTGAAAATTGCAACACCAAGAAGGAGACGTATGAATTTAATAAATTTAATACCACAGGTTAGGTACATGACAAGAAACAAGTGATTGACGTTTCAAATCTGTGCATTATCTTTGAGCCTTAATATTCAGTATTTCATGTAGCCTCCATGCGCTGCAATTAGAGCAGTTAGAACCGTGAAATTGCAAAAAAAGTTTCTGAATACGTTCCTGAAAGATTTCCCTTCACGCACTTTGTGTTCGAGCGCACAACTTCGTGACACTAGTTATTGGAGAACCATGACGCACCAGTTGCCGACCAAACATATCCCAGACATGTTCGATGGATGACATGTCAGACGAACGTGCAGGTCAGGGAAGCAATGGTACCCGATGCTCTTCGAAGACGGCTTGTACATTCCTCGCAATATGTGGCCAGGAATTGCCTCATTGAAATATGAGCTGCGGAGATGCCTGAGGTAGGGGAGGGTACCTCAGGCTCTACAACCACCTTAGCTACTAGTTGCAATTCAAAGTGCCCTCAATTCGTAGGAGGCCAGATCAGTTGTTGTAACCAATGGCACCACAAACCATCACACCTGGTGTTTGTCCCCTATACCGCTCAGCAATGCAGCCCTCCAGATAGCGCTCACCCCGGTACCGTCGGACACGTATGCGGTCATCACTATAGGACACGTCGAAGCGGAACTCATCTGAAATGACTACATTTTGTCACTCAGCAGTAACGGTGTTTGCCTGCCTATTGTAGTCGGAGGAGCTTGTGGTTTCTGGACAGTGGAAGCTGACGTAATGGCATTCGTCCAACCAGTCCAACCTGCAGCAGATGGCAACGAACTGATGATGCAGGTAAGTTCACACTTGTTTCAGTGCCCCAGCATCGAGGCAGCACTGTAGATGAAGCTGTACGGTCCCTTATGGCCATACTGACAAAATGACGGTCATCCCTTGCTGGGTCCAGTTCCCGCTCTTCGATGCGTATGGCCATCTATACACTGCTTCCACACACATCACTGTCGTAGTAGCATGCCATGTACGAGCCGAAATGTCATGGTATGACAAACCAGCTTCCCGGAGACCGATCATGCTGCCCGGTTCAAACTCGGTCACATGCCGATATGACGTCAACGAGACATACTGGCACTCACTCTATTGTTTTCACATTGTTTCACAACTCTGCACTGACTAAAATGGGCGCAACACTAACCTTGTCGGAGTGACACGCGAGGGCTCTGCTCTGCCTATGTATACCCCATCCCTCTGCAAACCTAATCACTTATTGCTTGCACACTCTTCTACACTTTCACCAAGTTTGGAGTTAATCGGATAATTCCTTCCTGATGTTGCAATTTTTACAAACTGCAGTGTGTTGTTAGTAATTTCCACATTATTAGCAATACTAAATTGTGTTCCTATACAGTCTCAGAGAACTGTTCTTTTTCATCTTCTTCTTCAACTTCCCTAGTTCTACCACTATCGTAGTGTATTTACGTGTAGGTTTGAGGAACAGAAACTCTGATAGATATAGATCAGGGCGAAATGTATAAAAGGAGAGATCAAAATGGAAGAATTGGTGGAATGATGCAGGGGAAATTGGAGAACCTGGAGGAAAATGCCCGTCCCTGCGCCATGTTGTAACTCTTCTTTCTCATGCCACAGAATACTTCTGTGTTTTAAAGCTTTCGTGTGACGCAACATCCCGACGCACTCTTTGACCGTCAGTTCATCTGAAGCTCTGATATCAACAAGTAGCTCATTTTGGCGCATCTTCACAATTGCATTCGTAAATAACTATATTAAGTAGATCTTCCGGGCTTATGGTTTAACTACCTCAGTCTTTGGACTCGGAAGTTCACTAGTCTGATCACACTGAAGGTGCAGGACGCAGTTTTCGGCGACACCTCGGAGGAAGTTAAACCAACTCGACCACGGCCCATAAGCCCGGAAGATCTACTTAATATAGTTGACAACGCCGGCCGTGAAAGCCTCAGCGTATTCGTAAATAAATCGCAAATTTTTTCTGGACATTCCATCGTGCTTCTTTATACACGTTTCCTATGCCCTCGGCTGACGCACGCTTTTTCCGTGTGGAATAATGAGCAATATTCAGGCAATTCAAAACCTCTGTGTACAGCAATACATGCTCGAAAATTCGTCCGGAATGAAGAGCTAAAGCACAATTTTAGGTTTCTCACTACAGAGGAGATTATACCTATACACCGCAAGGTACAGAATCTTTCATCGTATATAACATATTTCATTTGTGGTTTTCTGTTCACTTGCCACTGTCACTCAACTTCCTAGAAAAACCTTTAGCAGTCTGCTACAAAACTATCAAGAAAATAGATCCGGAAAAATACATTACAACACCATATTAGCATATACCACTCTGATGTCGCCTGCGAAGCGCGCTAAGGAGTTGACTTCAAAGCTAGCTTTCTTTTGTGTTCTTTTGTTTTTGTCTTTCTTGGCTTTCTTCTTGCTTGTTACAATTCTTTGTTGTATTTTGCTTTACTATGTTCAACTAACTTTGTGTAATACAAATGCTGCCAATGGACTTGAAGAAATAACTAAAGAAAAACAAAAAAGAAAGAAAAAATATGAAAAGAGGGGGAGAAAGAGTGAAATATCTATAGCTAGTGCACTAATGCGAGCAGACTGAGCTTTAAAACCTACAAACATTGGAGCAAAACAATGATCAATACCGAGCTTGGGGATGATGTCACATACCAAATTAAAATATTCAGGACGCTGAGCTGATGGAATGTAACATCGATATTTAACGAACTGCTGCGATGCGATGGCCTTTTTATAGCCATTACTTCCAAGTATTTGTTTTGAGAACATGGCTTTGATAATAAAGTTGCTTGTATTTCGTTAAATATCTCATTATATTATGTAAATGCCGCGTAGAGCATTATCTGAAAGAGGGAAAAGAATTTAACTTCGAAAATATTTGTTATTAAAAGGCAAGTCTCGGTAGGAAATGTAATTAATGATAATAACAAAGGGAGAATATGAAGTTACTCCTTCAAAGGAAAGCAACAATACACAGAGTGCTCATAAAAAAGCAATAAAAATACCCTTTTATAACTTTAGACGGTTAATTTGATTCCTTCAGTCTTTATACGCCAGTAAAACATTGCTATGGCGCTGCAGGTGATCTCGCCCGTTCAGAGCACAGTCGATAAAATGTTTTCTTTCTCCGAATGAAGACATAATGTAAACAGGTAATACCTTTCAATGACATGGCAGTTTATCCTCCATTATCTAGTATGAATTAACAGTTACGCGTATATTACACAGATGACGTTATTAATTATTAATTTCAGACAACAAGTTTTATGAGGTAGCCAGTGTATGGTCCAGGGCTAAATTACGTAAATCAGATTTGCTCTGGCGTTTCTATAGATTTGACACTGTTTCTTAACAGGACATTTACTTCACAAACTAATAAAGATTTAACAAATTTAATTTTTTGAAAGTACATCACATATTGAAATAACTAAACACCAAAATCCAAAATTATGCTTCAGATGTAGAACAGGCTCTTTTGATGGAAACAATCATCTTCTGCACTAGCCATGTGCAGGATAACGTTTGGGTGAGTACAGCCATAGCCAGGATTTGAACCACGGATCTCCCGCTCTCCGTCCAGTTGCTCTAAGCCAGTGACTTACCATTGCCAACATGCTGACATGACATTAAATTCTGAAAGAACTGAAAGAAATTATTTCCATAAAATTACCAAAAATAAAACATAATGGTTTAGCTATAAAGCCTGGCACTTAAATATAGTGCGATCCACATAAACCTGAACCCGCCTCGGCAGCGTAGATGGTAGCGTGTCTGCCTCACGTTCAAGAGGTCCCGAATTCGAATCTCGGTCAGAATGAGTTGCCTGGACAAGTTTTTTCCGGGGTTTTCCTATATCCTTCAAGACGAATGTCAAATAAGTCTAAGCTCCGTGGACCCTGGACTCGAGCATCATTTGACTTGAGCATCATTTCATCCAATTGATTGGCCGTCCGATATGCTTTAACTTTGGAGGACGTAAACTGCAATATATATAAATCTGAACAACTTCAATAGGTCATAACTCTAAACAATAATAGGACACGTGTGCAACTTTGGGAGAACATAATACTATATGCGGCAAGATTTCTTGAGCGTTCGGGTCCCAAGACCTCATTCGTTAGATTTCGACTATTTCACTAAACAAAGATGACAACTTTGAAACAGAAAATGCGCTACACACTGTGACATCTAGGGCTAATATGCTAAGCTTTCACACGTACGCAATTTCATTTTGAGAAATTTTGAGGTTAATTATTAGCCAACCAGTTTACAACAAATCTAAAAGCAAGACTATGTTGTCAGTGTTATGGCTCTCGAAAGGGGACACACTATTTTTCGTCTACCTCCGTATAACTGTGTTCTGAATGTAACTGAGCTGGCGTGGGCAAAAATAAAGAATGTTTACAAAGTACGTAGTGTCAACGAGAGCCACAAATCTGCGGAAACTTGCTACAGAAGCGATGAATCGGGAAGGATACGATAAGAAGTTCCAAGAGCTGGAAATACAATATTGGAGAAACGATGGTGTAATAGAAAATGCAATTAATGAAATGATTAATACATTAGAGGATACAAACGATGAAAGTGACGCAGTAGACTTGGAAATTCGAAGAATCACAAAGCGAGTGAATGTTTATAGCTGTCATAATATTTGTTTAATACTTTTATGTGTTTCATAACAGTAAATATATAAGCATACAGCATATCGGATGGAGTTCAATTGTTTGTTGGCACATCTCACATCTTCGGCGCATATCTTCGCTTATCTTGCCGCAATTTGCCTGAATTGTGTTTTTCTAGGTTAACCACACTGCAGGAAGAAAAGCATGTTAGCTCTCTTTTCTTCCCCTCTGCCCGCACTACACCGTAAATCCAGCGCTCAAGAACTCTTGTACATATAGTACACAATTAGGAGATTACATTACACTATTTACATCTCAGAGAAAATGTTGGAAGTGTCCTCCACCAGCATCTATACATGTTTGTACTCACCTCACCATATTCTCTGGAGTTTTACGGAGATGATATCGAATTGAGAGAAGGTTATTTCCAGCAAGATGGAGCAACTTGCCATACATCTAATGACAGCATGGAACTTGTAACTAGTTCTTTTGATGATCGAATGATCTCAAAAGGTCTGTGGCCACCCAGATCCCCTGACCTAACTTCACCGGACTTTTCTCTTGTAGGGTTACCTAAAATTAGACTGTACAAGAATAGGCCACGGACAATTAATGTTCTCAAAATAAGTAACATTGGCGAGGATGCTCTCCGTAGATCTTCAGAGAATATGGTGATACGAGTACAAACATGTATAGTGGTGGTAGAGGACACTCCCAACATTTTCTCTAAATGTAAATAGTGTAATGTAATCTCCTAATTGTGCATTATATTCTCCACAAGTTATGGCCTATTGAAATAGTTCAGCTGGATCGCATAGTAAGTCGCCACGAAAGGTGTGTGTCTCATAGCATTTAAGAACCTCTAGTTGTCTACCAGGAAACATGCGAGTCCGTTGGAGAATTTAATGTCATGTCGGCATGTTGGCCATAGTAGCTCAGTGGTTTAGAGCAACCGCGCGGAGAGCGTGAGATCAGTGTTTCAAATCCCGGCTATGACATTGAATTTTTCATTCTTGTTCTACTCATCCAGGCTCTTTTGATGTTTTCACCCACCTTCAAATAATGGATACTAAAGATTACTCTGAATGGTAAAAACCTAATATTACAGGAAAATAAGGCTTAATACACATTTACGCATATAATTGAAACCTCACCTCTGAACATTAAAATGCCAAACCATTATTCGTTTTTTTTCCTTCAGAAAAAAAAAAAGAATAACGAACGGAGCTTATTTGAGAACTTGACGAAATGGTAGTGACGAGTAGCTTTTGTTTGGTTGCTACAATCTATAATCTATCCCTTTTAAAATAATAATACCGATTTGTTATGTAGATATTATCACGAGTAATCTGAGCCAGATTTAATTACCTAAAATACGATGAAGGAAATTAAATGAAACTTCAGAAAACGAAAGTTTTCTTTAGCTATATGTAGTACCTACACGTAATTTCAGCCGGAAATTTTACAATTAAATCATTTCTATACAAGTATATCATTAATAAAATAATGTGAATAGCAAATTTAGGGTTTTATCTGTGGAGTCTGGGTAATGTAACAACGGGTAGAGGAAAATGCATGACTACACATCCGATTATTTATAATCCTGATATATAATGTTCAAATATAAAAGCCCACTCTGCAAACCGAGTACGTTGTAATTATTAAATAATTTTAAAAGTTATTGGTTTACGATAATGAGCACATGCGCTTCTGTGCTCAAATGATAACAAGGGCAGTAATTACTGCAGACATAAAGGTATCAATGATGTTTACATCGAGGATTTAGGTTTAATTGCTGTGGGGTAGTGACTCCCTGCAGATTAGCCTGGTCATAAAACTGGTGGTCTTGTGGACGCCGTAAAGCAATAACGACCAGCCAGAAAACTGCGACCCAACGGTAATACTATCTCTCAACTGGAAACAAAAAGCACAAATATAATACAGTCCTGTCAGCAATGCATATCCAGTGTTAATATTAAAACATGTTCAATGACAGGGAATTAATTATTCCATATCCTCCCATCCGCTAATATTGCCAACACAACGAAACAAAAAACAAAAACTGGATAGAAACCGGATTTTCACGTGCAGATCGTACTGTCATATTCGTAACATCCAGTGCTTATGATGATGACTGCATGAATTTCCAAAATAGGCTACAGAGAAAGCCATATCTAACTTAAAATGAGGGATCAGAACTTAAACTGAAGTGTTAAGGCAGCGTTGAATGGGCGACATTTTAAAACTCAAATAACATGCAATTAATTTAATTTATCTTACTTTGTATTCTTTAAAAAATCTTAAAAGAATATTCCCTAAATCGATGTATCTATTAAAACTGTAGTTTAACATTGGTATATTCCTAACCATATACAAAGAATCCTGATTTGCAGACTTTTAAATTGAGTCAAATCAACGCTCCATTTGCTTTGAAAAGGTGCGAAACAACATGGACAACGTAGATACATGATATAACCTTCAATTTTATTCAATTTTGAATGAAGCAAATCTATTACAAAGAACGGTAGTGAGAGCTCTTATTAAAAGAATAAGGAGATATCGCTAACTGATCATTTGAAAGATGTAAATAAAGAACACTGATAACATTATGGAATTATTGAATTCCGATATTCTTATCCATAGAATAAAATCATAATTCGAAGAGAAGCAGTAAATCGCAGATGAAATGATGACAGTTGTAAATTCAGGGAAACTTCCACATTTGAGCTAGTAGACAAAAGAATTATAAGGATAATTCACTTATGCATCACTTGTACTAAGAGAGAAAGCGATCTGATATGTATAAGCTAAATATTATCCACTCGTTTTTATGGCTTTGTTTAGTAGTTGTTATTCTGCTGTCAGATAAAGAAATAATTCACCTAATCCTTGTTTCACATAAGCTTGCCCCGTATCTCTTAACGGTCTTGTGACTTATTCCCCTCTCATTGGCTGCTATTGTAGTATAGACTGTTGTGCGGTAAAGATTAGTTCGTTATTTAACATTATGATATATCTTTATATATGTTGGAAGAGAATTGTCAAATTTATGTTTCAGTAACTATTTGAATTAAATATATTATGCAACAGAGTTGATTTATCTCAAGTGCATGTTAATTCTTAAACGAAGTAAAGAGGAGGTGCCTTCGCTCAGAAGCCCGCCTTTCCTATGACACGATATCATGTGCTTTAGCGGTAGTGATGACATATTTGTTTATATAGTTTTTATCACTGACCTTGTTTTGAACTGCATTGGTCATATATTGCCATTCAAAGGTGTTGTGCCGAGTGCGAGAGCTAAATTATTTTATTGATCGTTTATTGCGCGTGTACTTATTATGTGCATAATGGCAGAGTCTACAGCCAGTTTTACGCTGAAGTATCGTAAGGGAAAGCTTTTACAAACCGGCAAAAAAAGAATTGTGGTGCATGTGTTTAATGCATTCACAGAGAAGAATCCGTTTTTGTCAGTGAGAGAAGTCGAACAGCTGTGCTCTGAACTCACAGGTGTGAGTGTTCGTAGGAACACGCGACATGAAATTGAGACAACAGGTAAACTTACCACTCCAGGGACGATATTGCTGTGTGGCGAAGACGTTATTTAAGGACAATCAGACTGTACTGGGATACAAGTCGCAAAATATACTACCTTGAGGACACTTGCGTGAATGAAACATACACGACAAGTATGGCGTCACACGACTTTTAAGACTGAACGATGAGCATTTTTGCCAGGTATGTGTGCTGGTTTTAAAAAATCCCAGTGGAAAAGGCCGAAGGCCTTTCATTATAAACTTGTATTTCTGCATGCCTTCATATTCTTATTTGTATGATTTTATCTATCTTCCTGGCAATTATTATGACGTTTACTGCAGGTTTAAATATGAGGGAAGGCACCGCCTATGGTCTATGGCGCGAAAGCATTAGCCAATTAGGGTGAGGGGGAAGGTAGCTGCACGCGGATTTATACATGTCAGCGGGGCAAGGTTACATGAAACAGAGATTAGCATGAACAGAGGCGAAGCAAGAAATTGATACTTTGTGAGATAAGAGGGACAAATGCATAAGTCCTGATGCTCGCCATTAGCGAGTTACTCGTTCATGGCCTTTGACTTGCTTCCTACGAGATCGAGATCAAAATAACTGTATCCAAATTCTCGCCAAGCAAATGGGCAGTATAACTAAGAAAGGTAATTGTGGTAATATATCTGTTCATTGCTTCAAATACATTTTTAATGCGCTGCCATTAAAGGAAGATTATGATAAGGATAGTCAACGCCTACAGAACGGTTTCAACTAGAGCACTTCAGGTAATAGCAGATGCTGTACCTATTCACTTAATTGCCAGTGAGCATATACACCAAAGGGGAATACTAATATGGCTGAAAAGAAACGTATTAGGGAAAGCACCCCAGAAAACTGGCAAAACGAATGGGAGGAAGAAGTAACGGCTGCTCAATGCACTAAAAAGCTCATCCCAAGAATTAAACCATGGGTTAATAGGAAACATGGTGAAGTTGATTTGATCCAATTTCTGTCAGGGCACGGAAATTTTAAAGTATATTTATTTAAAATGGGATTAGCAACAAACGAAAACTGCTGGTATTGTGGGGAAAGAGATACCCCAGAGCACACGATTTTAAAATGCCGTAAATGGAAGGAAATTAGACAAAAAAGCCTCGAAAAGCTCAATCAAGGGCTACACACTGGAAATATAATCACAGTAATGTTAGATAATATACAAAATTATATTTTAATGATAGTGAATATTTTAAAATCTAAAAAAAAGGGATGAAGCATTGTAAGAAAGAAAGGTAGCAGCACCATGAAGTAATACCGAGAGGTCTTTCCATAGTGCTGTGAGGTATATTGCTGGAGTTTTAGTGGAACGCCCACACTTGCCAGCGAGACTGGCGTGCTAAGATATTTCCCCCAAGTATAAAATAAAAGCGCTGCCAAAATGTTTATTTTTCAATTTCCATCTTTCAAATACCTTCTTTATATGAGCGAAAACATGTTGAAGAAAGCCAAAGAAAGAAACTTGAGCATATGGCATGCAGTTAACATGCTGACGTTCCCTGATGACAGTTCACTAGATCAAGGGTGGCTGCTACTTCTAGTACCCTCGGCAAGTTTCCGAACACGAGGTGTTAGAGGGGTGCAAGGCGCGTTACCGAAGCGTTGCCATATGTGATAATGCACCTTCGCCTAACAGATTATGAGATTGAAAACTAAAGAAATATATGAATTAACAGATTTTCTAGCTCTGCTTGCGCCAGTGTGTTTAAATGTGATGATTATTTCATTTGTCGTCTTCTGCTTCTTGCTATTACCATACCTGCCCTACTTTGTACATTTGCGTCTCTTAAAATCCATTTTCACGCGTCTACATGTTCTAATTTTCTCTTTCTGTTTCCTCTTCCATTTTTCTTCACCTTCATCATCTCATCTCTCAATTTCTATAAAATTTACATTTGTTTTCATAACTAATAAAGCATTAATTTTGCTTACCTTCGCATATATAATATGTAATATATAATATACGAAGGCTGTTCAATAAAGAATGATCATTATTTTCTTACGGTCATAATTTTTCGCACTAAATATCAATATTATTATATTCTGATAGCTTAATGTGATACAAACACGCCGTAGTAGTTTCATTTTTGGTACTCCTGGTTCCCGCCTATGAGAACCAGGCAAGTTCAGACATGTTCAGTATCGCCTACCACTGCAATGGAGGTAACATGCAGTTAAAGTTAATGTTGGAGGAAGATTCGGAGTTTCTTTCAAACGTAATCACTGCTGATGAAACTTGGCTACATCATTTTGATCCTGAGAGCAAACAGCAAAGCTCAGTGTGGAAATCTCCTTCATCACCAACCCCCCAAACAGGAAAAGTGGTTGTTTCTGTTGGGAAAGTTATGGCCATCTCATTCTTTGATATTCATGGAATGGTTTATCAGTATGTTGTACCTGCACACACACACCAGTAACTGGACAAGTCCATATCAGGCGCAAAAGACCACATTTCCATGAAGCAGCCTGGATGCTGCACCACGATAATGCGCGGCGGCATATTGCCAATGTTGTTGCTGAACATCTTGCAAACATCAACGTGAAGTGCATCCCTCACCCTCCCTATAGTCCAGATTAAGGCCCATGTGACCTTTTTCTGTTCCCTAACTGGAAGAAACGCCTTCGTGGGAGGCATTATCAATCATCAGTAGCAATGATGAAGGTTGCTGAGGCGATTTTGAAGGCTCTCTCAAAAAATGGTTTCAGCATGTCTTTGAAGACTGACAGAAGCGCTAGGACAAGTGCATCGCATTCAGGGGAGACTATTTTGAGAACGACCATCAAAACTATGAGGATGAGTAAAGGCACGTTGTCAAAAAAAAGTGATCATTCTTTATTGAACAGCCCTCTTACAATATAATATATATTATAGCACTCCACTCCTTCCTTACTTGAAAATTCAAGTGTAGATCGATTCAAATCTTTAGGAATATTTAGGGATAATAATTTCTAAAACTAAAAACGGTGTATAGTTTGAAGTGCTTCCCATCCTTTAAATTAGTATGGGGCATTTTCGTAAATACTTTAAGATCTAAGCAATAACATTCAAACTATGGAGGGTCTTCGATCGTTGTGAGCCTTGATACTCACGATACTTGCATATTATCGACATCGAACGATAGTTCTTGCTTGGTACTTTTCGCTACTTCGGTGATGGTTATGCAATTTATATTTTATTTAAAAAAATATAATTGCCGCAAACAGAGCATTGTAAAGCCCGAGAAATTTCCAGGAATGTGATACCTCTACAGTTACACTATGTCAGATTCACTCACAGTTGTCAGTTCTCAAAAAGAAATCACTGCATATTTCAACGACGATTTCTCATATATTTCTGGTAAACTTGGTTACTGTAAAACAAATTCAAAGTTTCCAAAGATAAAAAACAATTTGCTGCTAAATATTTTTGTATTCCATCTGAAAGACTATTTAGCATAGCATAGTATGACAAAAAAGTAATAAGAGTTGAAACCGGAAGAGTGAAAACGCTAGTGTTTTGTTATACAAACTTATAAAAGTTTTGTTTTTAAATGTCTAATTTAGAGTTTAAAAATAATTATATACACAGATGATTTTAAATTTTGTCTCATTAAATATGTGCACCTATTTAATATTTTAGGCATTTTACAATGGTCCCAACATTCAAATTGTATTGAAATTAGAAGTAAAAATGAAGGTGTCGAGTATCGAAGTATCGGGTATCGTGAAAAATATGGTGTATCGGTATCGTGAATTTAGTACCCAGAAAAACTGGTACTGAACCAGCTATAATTTAAACCAAAATTAATATTTATTAATCAGAGCTAGGAAGTTCGTACCGATTTCCTTGAGCAGTGTAACAGCGGCCAGGCATGGCTATACAATGCAGCGCTACTAGCAAAGGCAAGGTTCATCGTAGAATACAACTCAGTACTGCTAAACAGTTGTAACTGCATGACACAGAGCACGTTGGTAGGAAGGAAGATATTCGAATAACTTCTTTGTCGTGCTTCAAAGATGAGCAACTAAATTTGCTGTACAACCATTGTATGTTTTCTAGAAGTGTACTTATTCATGTCCTTATTTACTTATTATTTACATTTATATTTCAGTGGGGTACATCAGCAAACATGGAAAAAAGAGAAGCCAGATCGAGAAACTAAATTATCTGAAATTACTAACGAATTTGCAACAGACTGTCAGTGAACTAAATCTTGTTTTACGGGATATAGAATGAGTTTTTGATTTGAAAGGCTTCAGAGGTACATTATTGTTTTTAGTAATACGGCCGCAGGTGAGTAAATATGTAGTAAAATGCCTGCTTTGGCAGTTTGTCTAGTAAGAGTCTTCAGATATTTAATAAATTAATTTTATTATTTGGATATTATTTTACATTCGAGCAGGAAATGTTACAATCCGAGTTATAATTGCTTAGGTGTAGCCACAATGGACCTACTTAAATTTTGAGTTCAGCCAGAGACAAATCCATATCTACTACATAAGAATTTGTATGTTGTATGTACATGATGATGTAAATAGATGTGCATTTACGAATGTGCTGTAAGTTATTTTCTTTCTGTCGGCAACTGGTTGCAATGTCTCTCCGCTGTGCGTTTCTCATCTAAGACTTGTTTGGATGCTGAGAGAAGGTCGGTCGCAACCTGTATAGGGAACGGAGAGAGGTACGAACTTACTAGCCCTGCTTATATATAACCACTACATTTGAAATCAATTCTGAGAATCCTGAACAGCCACTTACCACGAGGGAACGGCTATGACCAGATAAGACCTTTATCTAATACGACATATATTTGTTGCCAACCACCAGTGTTACTAACTTTCAAGGCTGAATCAACGAAAATGACATAGATCAAGTATGACAGTAAACTGAAGAAGCTATATTTGTACAAATATACCTGTAAAACAAGAAAATACTGTCTGCATTCGTAACACCAAAGATAAAGCTTGTAAAGTGTATATTGTTAGAAGATCAATGTGTGATTACATAGTTGTATATTTTTAAAACATGAAAATAAGGAAAATTATATCCACTCCAACAGCAGTGTTTTAACATTTGAATAGGAATTTAATCTATTAATTTTTCATTCAGTAAAATATACACGGTTGAGCAGATTTTATTCGATCAGCAGATCTTAATTGGAAGAGTATTTACTGAACCATTCGAATAATGGAACATAAGTTTGTTTTTTACAGATTTGTTTTACATTAATTGTGATTGCAATAAAATTTACATCTCTTATCATGTAATTTTTAAGTCAAAATTTATTTTTGGGCAGTAACAATGATCCATTAGCATAAATGTTAATGCTGAATCACATAACTGCATTGTACTTTAATCGAAAAACATGGCTGCATCAGAAAACGCTTTTTATAACTAATATTATTTCGGTGAAATTTTTAACAACCTTTATATATGTATAGAGGTCATTGAATGGTTTCGTATATTAAAAATATATCCGATATTTTATGTCATATTCAGGACTGCAGGAGAAATAAAAGCATAACATTTAAAACTATCAATGAATAATAACTTTTGATGGTAAATACTAACCTCTTCGCAATTATTATTATGCTCAGCATGATGTCCATTTCTGCTAAAATAATAACTATTCATTAAAATAGAAACATTATTCTCTCTGATGTGTTTTAATTGCGAGAGAGGGAAAGCATACTTTTCATTTTCTCCATATTAATACATAATACGTTTCATGTGCACACATTTTATTTTCTAACATTAAATATTCCTCATTCGAATGTATTAATAAGTATTCGTATGCATTAACACGTATTTGCAGTGAATTTCCATCGTAAATGTTGGCTTTACTGAATATCAACTACAAATATTGCTACATTGATTGCAAACGCTAGGGATGCTCAGATATAAGTCAGAGCAGAGGAGCAGAATGATTCCAGCCGCTACAGTGTCTGTCATCAAGTCAATTTGACAATCCAATCCTGCACTTTGTAAACAAAACTGAACCCCTATGCTAATCTCGAGATTTTACATTTCTTTAACACTCGTGTAAGAGAAATTAATGCAATCTGTCCAAAATTCAACATAAGTATTTCAAAGGAAATATATATTTTGAGGTCCTTCCAACCAGAAAAGCGGTAAAAAAAATCAGAGATCACGTGTGGGAGCGTCTGAACTTGGAATTGTATAATGATGCTTTTGCTAAGTATTGCAGTTAATATTTAAGTTAAATAGCGTTACAAAGATGAGACAAATATCTTCAAGAAAATTCTCCCACCCCAAAATATCCTCTAAAATGGATACGTTTTCCTTCTATATTTTATCAAAAATGGATCCAACAAATTTGTTTCAAATATCATGTATTTGAAACGTTTAGGGCAGATGAGCATCATTTTTCTGTAAATAGTTTGTGAGGTCTCCTTTATTCTGAATACCTTTGGATGCCTGGCAAACTGCAAGAGTTAGATGTAAAGTAATGTACATACGTGAAATCAAAATTCATATGAAATTTATATTTTTAAAGCTTTAAGCGTTTCCAGGATATTTATTTTTCTGCTATTTCAGATACACTTTTTAACTGATAAGTGATTATTTATTTTTGTCATCATGAAAGAGTATGAAACACTCGATTTTTTAAACATCGCTACAGCTTTCAGTTACTGTTATACCTAACAAAAATGTAGAATGAAAGTTTATAACAATTAGAAAGCATTGGATGAAGAAATAAGCTTTCGTAAGAATACTTTTGGAAGAGTTTTAAGTGAATAAATCTTTCATCCATTAGTTTAACAGCTGCGAATTTCTTTTAGCACATCATTACAATCTATTCAGTAAAAATATACTAGAACGTTTGGAAAAGTCTAGGAAAGTCAGCCTTAACAACTACTAAGTGACTGATTAACCCCTGTCTCAAACAACATACCTATATTTAGACGCTATCCTATCAAACGCTAAACTTGTAAATTCTAAATAAAAAAGAGGCATTCAGTTTGTAACTTATCGATTTTATGCTCTACTCAATTACAGATGATGGTATGATGCTTGGAGTTTGTAACCGAGGCGTTTTCTTGTTTTTTGTTTTTTTGTTTTTGCTTTTGGCAGAATTCCAGGATTGCAGTGATATTTACGATGTCTTTTTAAATTTTATTTTCTGTTGCATACATCTGTACAAGGTAGAGGAAGAGCAGTATTCCATCCAAAACTTCTATGGTAGGATTTAAACAAAAATACAGTTTTGGGGTGCCTAAATGAGAAAAATAATAATAGGAAAGTTAGAAAGTATCGTCTTATATTTAGCACTTTCAAACAATGAGACTAACAGAATCTTCCCAATTTAAACAGCTCCAGGTCCCCCCCCCCCCTAGAAGTATAAGATTTTGATTAAAATAAAAACGTTAAACATACTGGTATTGAATGTATATCTTCACTTTAATGAGAGTAAGTATGAGCGCATTTTTTCCAACTCGTTGACGGTAACAAAGTTTACCCGTACAAAATACAAATCTGGTTAACTCAATTTATGTTGCTCTTTTGACGATCAGAATTATCGTTTTATCATACTGCATTTTAAATTACTTTTTTAAGGAACAGGAAACTTTCTAAAAAAAAAAGAAGACAAAAAAAGACTGTCGCTTAAGCCAAGTGCATTTCCGTGTTGCTATAAGGACCATTCCTACAATCTGGAAAGAAAAATAATTTCTTAACGGCGCTGTCATATACCAGGAACATATCAGCGCCATTAGTATGCCGGAATTTTGATCCTCAGGAGTTCCTTAACATTACAGTAAATCTCCTGATATGCGGCTGTTGAATTTAAAGACACTTAAAATGTATCGGTCTAGATCAGTATGCCAGTTCCCTGCAACCTCGAATAAGATGTGTATAGAACTAAAATGTTCTGTAGCAAAATAGGCCGTATAAGAATGGGTAGAGAGAGAGAGAGAGAGAGAGAGAGAGAGAGAGAGAGAGAGAGAGAGAGAGAGAGAGAGAGAGAGAGAGAGAGAGAGAGAGAGAGAGAGAGAGAGAGAGAGAGAGAGAGAGAGAGAGAGAGAGAGAGAGAGAGAGAGAGAGAGAGAGAGAGAGAGAGAGAGAGAGAGCTATTAGTATGTAGCATATTAGGGTTAGGGTTAGGATTATATGTAGGAGATTCGGCAATGTGTCCAGTCTTGATCTTTTGTACCTAAGCCTCAAGTGGAGGGATGAGGCGAGAGGAAACACAGATCGGCCGTTCCAAGGAGCCACTACAATGCAGAGGGTTACTACATTTTACTCGGATGGATCCTCCACTGGTAGGCCCGGACAACGGACATCCCCCCAGACTATGGTTCGGAAATGGTCCCAGGAGCCGGTTCGGAGACCGGCAACCGACCTTTCGGAGGAGGAAGTGGTTCACCCAGAGCATATCTTCCTGCCATACACAGCCCAGACACCCCCCCCCCCCCGATACTTCTACCTTGAAAGAAACCACCAGATGTGATTTGATATCAAATTATACTGGAAGTGAAATGGAGGGACAGCAAATTCGGGCGATGTAATTAATCCACTCAGAATTCGCCTAGTAACCCGGGAAAACCCCCGATAAAGCTATGGGTCAGGTAGATCGGCCACAGAAATCGAACTCGGACCTCCGAATATGGGCCACAGAATAAACCGCTGAGCCATCCCGCTCGGTAACTCATTAGGTTTTTTTTTTATTTTAAATTACGGAGTTACTCTATATATTTGTGTTAGTACGTGATGTTAAATGTACATTTTTGTGAACTGCCAGTCCAAGCAGGCCTGTTACGATGAAGTTTTAAATGTTTTCAATGCCTACATAAGAAATGTTCCTACAATAAATATACGTCACAATATAGGTTCATATCTCTCGGTATATTTGAACATATTATTTTGATCTTAATAGCTAGAAAATTGTACCGCACATTAAAAAGGCATACTGAAAAGCCAGCCTGCAAAGTATCACAGTAGTAACTTAAATCTCCATCTTAAGAGGTTAATTCTAAACATTTAAAAAGGAAAAAAAGGACAATTTAAATGTTGGTACATCATAAGAACAACTAAAATGAACGACATTAATTTGGCACGTCATAAATTATGCTACATCAAAATATTTCCAAGGAATCACTGCAACAGACAGGAAAGCTGAAATTGATGCTCCGATTATATTAGCTCGGTGCAACTTAAGTTTGTACTTTTTAGTTCTTAATATTGCTTCAGTATTTCAAATTTCTGTTGGTGAATTGCCACTACAAACTTGGATATAGCACCATTATTATGCATATTATATTTGATCTCAGGCATACTAATTTTTTCATCAATTAAGATTTGTGCCTGAGGCAGCCATTTCTCCTTAGATAGAACTGCTGAAGTTCTTCGGATGAGTTGTCTCCTATAGGACTTGCTACTCTCCTCCGACAGCGCCTTAGGACAAAAAGATCCTTAATTTTCAAATGACCTGTGATTTCGTTCTACAACTGCTCCGTGCCATAGGGGCTTACGTACCAGATCGTTTTTTGTTTTATTGGCCATCTTTGCATCCGAATCCGTATAACATACTTGTATTTATGTTGATCGATTCCATTATGTTCCTCAGAAAGAATGTTAAACCCTTAACTTTGAGAACTTCTTTTAAAAGTGCTAAAAATACCTCGGTTATGGAATATGAAAGCTACTCTAAAGGAGAAGGCACTTTTCAATAACCAGCAAACAATTCCATTCAATTCAAATTTATTCATTCCTTAAAATCAAATCGGTACATAGTACCTTGATACAGGACACGTCAGTAAATTCACACTTTATATTACAAAGTTAAACATCAAATATACCTAACCTACATTCAATTATAATGTAACACAAATTGGATATAATTATAAATGAGAGAAATTAACAAGCTAAGTAAATTCATGTTTTATGATTATCTGGATTTGTTAAATTGCATATATTCCTTTACTGTGTCAAAGTAGTGCTCCTGCAAGAAAGCCCTTGTTCCATTTTTAAAAACAATCGTGGAAAATAAAATGTTGGAAACAAGGGCAAAAGCGATCGATAATAGGGCATTCTAGTCTTACTGAACCACGAAGCTACTTAAACCTACTTATAAACTTAAAAGCGGTTTTGAACCCGTTTTGTGCAATATGTTTTAAATGTTAACACTGAGTGAGGTTTTTGACCTGTCGTCTGCAGAACTGACCAGCAGCTTGTCGTTCTGAAGTGGTCATCCAATATCTTAAGTAAATATTTGCTCTGTTTATTGCACTTGCCTGTAAATACCTGTACAATTTCCCGATTGGTAGCTCTTTTCTCGTTGGGTTTTCAGCGGGTCTACTGCAGTTTATACTGTGTTGTTCCATCGTCTATTTTGGGTTTAAACGGGTCAAAATTCATTTCGGTGCGATTTGGTCCGTTCCGATCCGCGAATTTAAGAAGCAAAGATCTAATCAGCTTGATAATCAAGTTAAGTAGTTACGTTTCTTTGACACAATTTTCTATACTCACGCCATCTCCTGATCTGGCATTTAATTTACTGAAAACAGTCTTTTGTTCAGTAATGCGTGTTTTGATAGTATTTTGTCTTTGTTTATGTTGGTATTATATTCAGTATTTCATTTTGTGGTTGTAACATTTTATAAATGTCCTGATGATGGGAGAGATGTGCACTCCCGAAACGTTCATATCTGATCGCGTTTTCACCTGGCTGGCTGCCCGAGAAGAAAGTGAGTTTGAACTGTTTATCTGCTCTGTTAAGTGAGTGTATGAGAGTGCATACGAGTCACCCATGCTGCCAGATCTAATGTTTGTTGCAGTAACTATAGTGATACGTATAGGATAGGTGTGAGCTATGTGACAACACTTGTGTATTTTAAACGAATATAGGATCCTTGCCATACAGGGAAGGCAAGCACAAACACCGTTGGACAGCAAAAGTGATTACGTTACACATTCCTCTAGCTTGCCTTCTCGTTTTGGGTCTACAGTATATTTCGTAAGACAACGAAAAAGCCTAGCACTAATGAATGATTTGTCTGACAGAACATGTATTTGAAATCATTTCTCACTTTACATTTCTGCAACAAGTTCTTTTTTACACATGTTAATATTTTATTGCAGTTCAAAATTATAGAACAAATAAATAAAGGGAGCTCTACAGGGTAGTCAAATAATGAGCTACATTGTTCATGATATGTGTCCAATAAATTGATATTTTATTCAAAATCATTGGGGCTTTTTGATGAAATAGAAAAACAAGCAACGGGTTTAGTTAGTTTCCATTCTTGGAACATGGTGAAATGAAAAACTAAGTTTCAATTTAATAGATGTTTCGTTTTTGAGTACTAAAGATATGTTTATTAAAATGCTGTTTTAATCGAAAGATTTATTTCTATTCAAATCTTCATGTCACACTTTTGAATGAAATGCAATACGTCAGCTGTTTACTATAGTTAAACGAGGGGGATGGCTCCGGAGGAAGCATCTGCGGACCACATTCGGGAGTTAGGGGAAGGTTCGTTACATCTCCTGAGAATTTTGTTTCCCTCCGTTTCACTTCACTTTGTATCCGCGTGATTGTTGCTAATCCCGTCAGGTGTCTAGGTCGCTACATGCTTGGAAATTGTTGAGGTCTCCGGCTTCAAGACTCGGGAGTGCTGGTCTATTGGGGGCAGCTGCTGATTGTACTAAACGGAACCGGTGAGTTTCAATCGAAAATGTAATGTTGGGGTTCCTGGATCGGACGCTGTTTCTCCTCTCGCCACACCTACATCCTCGGAGGGCACAGGTTCAAAGGGCCGTATCAAGTTACCCGTCCATCCACCTTACATTACTATAGTTAACCATTTCTGCCTGAATTAATTTTCACATCCTAATTTTGGAAAGTACATATTTATATGTTTTTTGTTATGAAAGAGACACTGCAACAAGCAATATAACAAAATAATTAACAATATGAGCAAAACGTAGTGTAAAATATATGTCAGGGTAGGCAGAATATACATTTTACATAGAATGTACGACACGAGTAGAATAATGCAGTACATGTTATTCCTGTTGTGCTTAGGCAACAATATCCACTTTCTATGATTATGGTACAAAACACTATGCATAAACCAATATCACATTTGCAGCACATTGTTCTTGAAGTTCCTCTACAGTAAGCAAACAAAGATTAGCGAACTCAAATAGTTGGTGGGCAGAAGAAGGAGGAATTATGGAAAAAATAGAAGTGGGAGATATATGCAGATTAGAGGAAAGGATAACAAGCGATGTGGGTAAATTGGTAAAACGCAGAATAGAAGATATAGAAAGACAGGAAATATGGGAAAGTCTAGAAAATACGAAATCATTACAATTTTACAAGCAAATAAAAAGAAGTTGGGGACGAGAAGAATATATAGATTACTGCAATAGGCAAGAGAGAGAGAGAGAAGGGTTAGCTTGGATGAGAACAGGAACAATATTTCTAAGAGGGGTAAGAGGTAGGGAAAAGGAAATTTGTGAATTGCGTGAGGCAAAAGAAAGCTTAGAAAACTATGTAACAGAATGCGAGGAGGTTGCAATGTGGGGAAAAAAAGGTTTGAGAGGAAAATAGAGAAGATAGTAGCTATAAAAATGATGGAAATTAATTGTTCTTTCACACTGGCCGTGGGTAGGCTAAAGTATGGAACGATAGAGTCAGACTGAAAAATTCAAATCCCGGCTATGGCACTGAATTTTTCAGTCTGACTCTGTCGTTCCATACTTTAGCCTACAAACGGCCAGTGTGAAAGAACAATTAATTTCCATTAATTAACCCCATAGTGTTCCACTGTAAAGCCCGGCCGTCTCGGTAGCGTGAGGGTAGCATGTCTGCCTCACGTTCAAGAGGTCCCGAGTTCGAATCTCGATCAGAGTGAGTTACCTGGATAAGGTTTTCCCCGGGGTTTTCCCTTATCCTGAAAGACAGATGTCGCGTAACTCTAAGCTCTATGTACTCTGGGATCATTTGAGCATCATTTCAGCCCTTCCATACACCGTCCGATATGACGTAACGTTGGAGGACGTAAATTACAAAAAGAAAAAAAAAACTATAAAGCCACGGGCCTTAAAGTACTTACACGTTGTAAGTCGCCGTTAAGGTAGTTGTCTCATGTGTTTATGAGAACTCCTAAGTGGTTTACCGGAAAAAACACGAGTCAGTTGGAGAATTTAATGTTATATCGGCACGTTGGCCATAGTAGCTCATGTGTTAGAGCGGCGGGACGGCAACCAGAAGATCTGTGGTTCAAATCCCGGCTATGGCATTGAATCTCTCAGTCTGGCTGTACCCTTTCATTATTCTTAACGTTTATAAAACGCATTAAATTGTAATAGCTTGGCCTATTTTGGAACGAAAGGAGCAACTGCATTAATTTTAAATCTCAAAAAACGGTAAGTCGTTTTATGTCCAAGCTTGGTATATGAGTTCAGCAAGTTCCAAGAATGGCATTTTCAGTAAAATCTCGATGTTTGGAATACCTTTATTACCATGATTTAAATCTGCTGAAAGAGCGTTAGCTTTTAAATTGCTTTTTCATGTCGCAATATAAGCTTTGCTGTTAGGGAGGGTCGAAATACCTACACCTTTGTTCCTTCAAACAATTTTCATTTCAGAAGAGCTGGTTCGTGATATATTACCCTCGCTAGATGACACGTGTTTGCCTGCAGCTATACACAACTTTAAATTTGACAGATACAGAAACACATCCTCTTCTTTCATTCCACAAGTTTACTTGTTACAATCAACTTCCCTCTCTCTCTTTCTTCTCTTCTTTACCGATATAAATTCTCCCCCAAAGTTCCACCTCTGTGCTCTCAAATCGAGAGGGAATGTCATTTGAAAAAAGGCAGAAGCTACAATTTGCATACTTGAAAATGTCATTCCCGTAGCGACTGATTTGATGGAATTTTGATACGTTTGTAATGTGTCGCAGCAGCGCAAAAGTTTTTTCAATGACATTACCAACTGCAAAAAAGTCGCTCTCCTTGAGGCTTTTCTGCGTTCGTTATTCCTCCCTCTCCCCCTCCCCTCTCTCTCATTTTTATTTTCACAACTCAGATATTCATATACAATTCCCAATAGAATGTTTGCAACGTCGTACTTTTTGGGCTTTGGGAAAACCTTACTTTGAACGGAAAATAATATAACAAAGGTGTCTTAAAGAAACGGCGGTGATTTTGGTTCTGTGAGATGTCCGAAGTATTTTTAAATGAAATAAAACCAGCTTAAGAGGAAAAGTTTGAAGTTATGGTGAACTACGATGTCGAATAAATAAGTCTCTATTAAAACTTCGAGATAGAATGTGCAATCAATTAACTTAAATAATAAGAGTTAAATGTTGAAGCCTGGGACTCGAGTACTTACAACAGTAAGTCGCCACAAACGGCGTATCACGGATGTGAGTGTCCCTAGTGGTCTACCGGAGAAATATACGAGTTATTGGAGATTTTGATGTCATGATGCTGTAAGTACTTAAAGTACTTAATGTTGTAAGTCGCCATTAAGGTAGCTGTCTCCTGTGTTTTTGAGAACTCCTAAGTCGTTTACCGGGAAAAACATGAGTCAGTTGCAGAATTTTATGTCATGTTGGCACGTTGGCCATAGCAGCTCAAGGTTTAGAGCGGCTGGACGGAGACCAGAAGATCCGTGGTTCAAATCCCTGTTATGGCATTGAATTTTTCAGTCTGACTCTAAATTTCCATACCCATTAATGCTATTTCACGTCGTTTTATAAGGTTTATCTTTTCGAAGTGGTGGTTCCCATAAGCGAGCTGCTTAAGCCGTCAACCTTTAGTGTTGTGCGGTGTGGAAAACTAATTCGAGTGCCACCTTTTTGTTTATGTGCATCTGTATGTAACGAAAAGTAAGAGTTAAATTGTTTGATACATTTAATGGACGCTGATAATCATTTATTTGAAGCAAGAATTCTCTTGCTGAATCTTAATCCGAAGAAACTAACTTCTGAAGTATTACATATTGTATGTTCTGATGTATCAACGTCTTACGTTCAATATAACTGCATAATAATAATGTGCAATATAAAATGCATAAGTCGCAGTAACGCTGAGGTTACAAGCAGAGCACGTTCGGGACGGTCAAGTTGCTTTTACCTGAAAAAGTAATGCTTTTGGGATAGGGGTCGATATGTAGTTTGGGACAGCTGGATCAATTGGATCTGACGAGGTTGACAACACCCCTTCAGACAGGAGAGTAAAAGGGGGAGGTGTAGTAACTCTTAAAGATGAACTTGACTATAGTCCACATTTTAACGGGGTGCATTGTGTGTGAACATTTTGAACTAACTAAACGTAGCGAGCTGAAGTGTGGACAAATGCAATTTTCCTGCTTAAGCAGAATATGTAAAATAGTTATTTATTTTCAAGAAGACTTGTCAAGTTGTTAAAAGTGAGTTATGTTTTATATAAAAATGAGTAGCTGGCAAGCTTAATTTGTAAGATTACTCACTCAGACTGGTAAGGTGTTCACAATTTCTTCCAAAAGTACCCACTGAAGATGGTCTGAAGCAAAGACCGAAAAGCGCTTATGGAAGAAATGGTGAAAACCTGACCAGTCTGAGTGAGTAACCTTACAAATTAAGCTTGCCAGCTACTCATTTTTATATAGAGATTTACACTGATACGTCTTAATCAAAGGTGGTCAGTGTGTCTGGTAAGTGTAATCATCAGCCACTAACAAACGATGGAATCTCTTTGGAAGCAGTAAGGTCTGAGGCCGAAGGAAAAGCAGAAATGCAACTGTTTGTGCGATCTAACAACTAGATACCCAGAAACACATAAGGTAACGTTTAATTTAGCGTACGCACAGTGTTAATACGACATTCTGTGTATAGAGTTCGTCATAAATATCTAGTGAAACTTCCAAAATGTATAGAGAAGACTATTGCTCAATTAAGTGATGGACGGCATTCAATGTTATTATACAGTGATTAGTTTTGTTCGCTAATAATTAAGAAAAATCTGTTCACCATTTATTCCACATACTTTGGGCTACTACATACCAGTTAATGTTAGCCTTTCTAATTTCTAAAACAATGTAGAATTCCGTGAGGAATCAAAACATTTTGCGAAAGTCTGTTGGGAGATTCATATTGCACCTCACAGCCTTCTATGCTGATTTTGAAAAAGCAGTACATGTGGCACTGAAGCACCACTGCCCACGGATTTACTTAATACGATTCGTAAATTTCAACTTACGCAGACCAGCAGCAGACCACCAGAAGGGTCGAGTTCTCCATGTTTACCTGAACGGGGTGTTTGCTGCTCCGCACCTAGCCGCTTACTGCGGCTTTATCTGGGCGGTAAAGAATATCATTTGTCTCAGCCGGTTTGTCTTGGGCAGTGTTATATCTAGCCATTTGTGGGCGCAACTGCCCCCGAGGGGTGTCTACGCCCAGTGCTGGCTGCGCCCTTCCACCTGCCTGTGAGACATCTGGGCACAGTCCGCTTAACAGGCTACAGGGGAAGGAAACTGGGTAAAGGTGTGGGTTTTACCAGGCACATTTCTGGGCTTGGGGGTACTGGTATGAAGGGAAAATGGCCCTCTTCAGGCTAGGTCACCCAAAGCATCTTTGGGTAGCCGGTAACTAAGTCTACCGCGAGGAACCCTGTAACGGTCAAGGGTGTTCACCAGTTGATTGGGATGGAAGTCAAGTTTCTTCTAGATGGTGGGGGTTCTCTCCCACACCACATCTACAATATACGGGGCTCTGGAATAGGTATGAAGGATATGGGACGGGAATCTACGCCCAGTATCGTAGATCATTCGTAGCGCCCTGTTCTCAAAGCCCTTTAGTCTGCGAATAGTGGTCGGAGCCGCTAATCCCCAGACCTCGCAGCCATACAGGATCAGGGGCAGGATAATCGCCCGATGTAGGTGTATTTTGAGGTGTATGGGCTAATAGGATTTTAGTACAGGGTACAACTGCCTAAGTGCTACATGCCCTTGTCCGGCTTTGGTCCGGACGTGAGGGCCGTAGCTGAGACCGCTATCGAGGACACCGAGGTATTTGGCAGAGGGAACCCAACTTATGCAAAACTGGTAGCGAAAATTGTCGATATTACCTGATGTAAGGATGAAATATGTCAATTTCTATTCAGAAGTGGGCAAATGCTTCATTGTGTTTTAGGATTACACTTGTTACCCTCAAATGCAGTCCGCGGTGCTTTTATCTGTTGGTTCCAATTGAGCCAATTACTGACTTACACCATTTAGATTACGTATTTGACAACTACACTGCCAAAGATTCGTTGTTGGGAAGTCCTCGTTACTGGACTGCATAATGGTCCATTCTTTCCACAAACAAATGAGCATGTTATAGCCCGCATCCGAACTTACACACCATGGTAAATATCAATAATCAGTGCAGCATGTAGCAAAACAATCTAATTATAAATATTTCGTAGCTATCACATAATGAGAAACAAACGAACTCAACTAATAGAAAGTTACAAAGCATGTAGAGAAGAGAAACAGTCCCTATTGCAGTATTTAAAAACGTTGGTTTCCAAGCTGAAGTCTAAGAGGCCTAACTTGACGGAATGCGGAAAATCATTTTAAAATACCTACGTAAAACTAAACATAGCAATACTTTTAATCGTACCAAGATTGTTTTTCCTCCTGTTCAGCAGGAAGAAATGACAGGGAAAATGTTCCTATAAAATGCTGACACGCCATGTAAAAGGTTTACTACGGCAAGCCTAAACGCAGTGGATTTCGGTCGTTTTGGACCAAAATCACTGCACCGACAAGCAGTAACCACAAATTATGAATACGTATAGCACGTTTTTGGTCTTTAGTTGTTACAAACTTCCAATAATCAATAACAGTAAGTAGTTCTTCAAGACTGCAAAGCACGGTGGAAAAAAACACGAAATTTAAAAATACACTCTCTTTTATTATGTATGTCCCACCTACGTCATTTCATCTTCCACGAACGTCTTTAAATATGTCAATTCTCAAAGCCCCTTGGTTATGAAATAAAATTTTCCACTCGGGGATATGCTAAATACTCAGAATCATTTCCGTTCCTTTCTAATTTTCAAATGTATTTGCCTATATGGGATTCCGCATCTCTTCTGAACATAGGTGATCTCCCAGTACAGTTTTACTAATGGTGGTACTTGTCGACTTAATTCTACATAAGCTTCAGCCACACTGGCTTACTAATCGCTTATCCTTTACAGGAAGCTAATGACCTAAGCCCTATGGAAAAAAATAATCCTTGAATTGGCTTAACAATATAGAGTTATTGATTGCAATTATTTATCTATCTTCTTCTGCTGTTCTTATAACATTATTAATCTCACCTATTAAGAGTTTCAATATCAATAAATTGATATAGATACACACATTCATACACAGATAGATAACAAAAAATAAAGGAAACTGGGGAAGAAGGTGACGCATGAGCTTACGCTCAGAAATGTTATGTTTATCTCCAGTAATCTTTCGCTTTTGCCTACACTATATTTGGATCAGCTTGACAGAAATGATCTATAGGTACATAGATGCCTCTGTATCTTGGTTTATCAGTTATGCTAAAGTATAAAACATTCATTCATATTCAAGATAACTTCACATTTGAAATAAAATTCAAGATACGCGCTTCAACATTCAAGTAATTTATTAAAACATCGTTGAGACAAAATAATATATACACATATTGGCGGGAATACAAGAAAAACCCAATTTCGAAGCAGTTACCTAGCTTTCCACTTTTAAAAGATTTGAAATGTGATACAAGAATTTACGCAGCTCTTAAGTAACAGGATATAAAAGAATAAGCTGTTGTAGAATAGTGCGCTTTAAAAGTCACAAACTCAAAGATTTTCTTAACTCCTAGCACTAAAGAATACACTAAGTGTCAGCTTAATAGTGATTTAAGATTTGATTTCACTTCAGCTTTCTCTACCTATAATGCAATTAAACTACAATGCGATCCATATAAACCTGAACCATTTCAATATGCCATAACCTTTGAACCAATAACAGGAAACACATGCAACTTTGGGAGAATATAATACACAATTGGGAGATTACATTACACTATTTACATCTCAGAGAAAATGTTGGAAGTGTCCTCCACCAGCATCTATACATGTTTGCACTCGTCTCACCATATCCTCTGAAGTTTTACGGGATGATATCGAATTGAGAGAAGGTTACTTCCAGCAAGATGGAGCAACGTGCCATACGTCTAATGACACCATAGAACTTATAACCAGTTTCTTTGATAAACGAATAATCTCTAAAGGTCTGTGAATACCAAATCCTCTGACCTAACCTCACCGGATTTTTTCTTGTGGGGGGGGGGGGGGGGTATCTAAAAAATAGAGTGTACAAGAATAGGCCACGGACAATTGATGTTCTGAAGAAATTCATTCGAACCGAAATAAGAAACATTGGCGAGGATACTCTAAGTAAAACTTACGAGAATATGGTGCGACGAATGCAAACATGTAAAGATGCTGATGGAGGACACTTCCTACATATTCTCTGAAATGTAAATAGTGTAATATAATCTCCCAATTGTGTATTATATTCTCCACAAGTTATGGCCTATTGAAATGGTTCAGGTTTATATGGATCGCACTGTATTTCTGGAAACATTCATTCTGATAAATATGAAATAGATAGAAAAAGGGAATGGTTTGAATGAATAGTTTATCCAAAAAAATAAAAAAAAGATAAAGGGTAATGACTGGAGATATTCATATTGCTGTTTGATCTTTTACGTATGATTTTAATTTCTGAAAAGTTTGGCGTATGTTGATTTTGGTTTTATTTATGCTGTTTTATCTCTCCCATCCTTAAATGCAGACTTTATTTACATGTATTTATTTACTTACTCATTAATTCGATCGTTCTCCCCTTCGTTCCTTCATTCGTTCTATTGTTCGTTCAATTTTTGAGATCTCCCGACATGGAATTTGTGCGTGGAATACAAAAATTGCGTTACTTACTATCCGTAATTAAATAGATATGGTGAGCATCAGCCAAATAGCTGGGTCAAGAAGCCTATCGCAGCTCCTTACCTGTCTTATGTGGGCAACTACATGGTTAGTATCAAACCAGTGCGCATTCCGCGGAAACCAGTGCATCATGTTCCAGTTCAGAGAGCCACGGCGCAAATATTACATATAATCGCTGTTTAAAAGTCAAGTTGCATTTATAATTTTAATATTTCAAAATCTGCATTGTTATTAAATTTTTAAAATTATGTTATATTGAGTTTATCAGCATTTTACAACAAATTATACTGATATTTAGCAGTAGCATGTGGTCAAGAATCATCCCTAAGCAACTTCTGGATTCTATATCGGACTGGACCTTGCACTCGGATATTCTGACTTCACAATTTAGCGAGATCCTCCAATTAACAAAGTTCTTATTGTGCTACGATCCAATATGCTGTGATGTGAACAAATTCAATTTTTTGTGCTCACATTGCTGACCCTCTCCCCATGTGTTTCTGAAGCTTTAAGCTGACATCGTTAAAGTCTATGGTGTCGATTAAATGCGATTTATAAAATATACGTACGTCAGAGCTGAAGCTAGAAGGGTTAACGAGTGGAGTTATCGCATTAACTGACGGGCGGACCCCACTTGGACGATTAAGCTCACTTCACAGGTTGCGAAGCGTGCACTGAACTAAAGTAAAGTTGATTTATTGGATTTTGTGGGCAGCGTTTACTAATTGGTGCACGCTGATCTGAGGAAGTACAGTCCCTTTAGGAGTGTTAGACACAACCGTGTACAAGATAGTACAATGTGATTAATTCCACTGGGCGACACCAAAAGATAATTTTTGAATGCTTCGAGCACTTCATGAGGCGATTCCTACTAATTTTGGATTGAGAAAAACAAATATGACAATGACATTTTTTTATTAACTCTAGTTTCTATGATATACACAAGGTGGAAGTATTACATATTAACGGATTGAGAGAAAAGGATACATTTTAATTAAGTACATGCTAACAACAATGATAGTACATTTGATTTCTTAACTGGCAATTACACACTAAGAATTCTAAATTTCTGGATAAAATACTTCGAAGATAGTCGTGTCCGAAGAGAATCATGTGGTGGCCTATTGACTTCGTCGTCTTTTAGCTTGCCTCTTGTGATGGTGTTCCGCAGAATCCCTATACAAAGATCAACAGTAATCCGGAAGCATTACTTCATTACAACGGCCCTGATATCTTTGTTCCTTAAGAGAAATGTCCTGATGGAATCTCTCCCCATCACTAACGCTCCACAACTAGGAGGGAAAAAGTCTAGGTGGGAGTAGAGAAAATGGATCTTAAGGGACATGTTGCATCCAAGGTTACGGTATTTTTGCAGGAGAACTGTCACCAAATGCTTGTAGTTGTCATCTCTTTTGTTGCCTAAAAATCCATGAACAACACGCTTGAAGGCTTCCCAAGCTTCCTTTTCCTTCCCCTCCAAAATTTGGTCAAATGCAGGATCCTTTACAAGTTCTCTTATTTCTGGTCCGACAAAATGCCTTCCTTAACCTTTGCATCACTTAATTTCCAAAATTTCTCTATGATTGTGCTTTGTTACTTGACAGGTGTGCTAACTCCCAAAAAATTTCCCCAAATTTAAAATCTTCACTCTAAAATATCAAATGTCACTTTATCTTCAAAACAAGAGCTAATCTATCACTTTTGTGGTGTTTTTTAATTCAGCAGATGGAAATACATGTAAATTCACTAGTTTTAAGCCCGAAACATTTTCATTCTTGCAGGGTGTTCTTATTATAAACACCCAGTGATAAGAGTAGAGGAATGGGATAAGAGAATTTTGATTTGCTTTTCCCTATGTAGATTGAAGATGAGCTTTTATTTATAAACGTGACATGCCGCTTGATTTTTCTAATAGATTTCTTTAACAGGCTTGCGTTGTACTCCTAAATTTACTATTTGGGACCACCACTTCCCTCCGAAAGGAAGCCATAGTAAGAACTTTTACGCCCTGAAAGTCCATCACCCTTCGCCGACTTTGAACCCGCGACCTGGAGAACCAGATGATAGCATGTTATCCCTGGACCACTGATGACGACCCCACTATGTAACTGCTTAAGTGTAGTTGAAATTCTCTATCCACAATGTTAACTTTACCTACCAACTTCAGATTCATTTTGTCAGAAACGAACTAAAATATTGGACTGAAAGAGAGCATGAGATGCATGCCTTCTTAATTTCAATGACGTCATTTCATATACCAGCTTGAGTTATTAAAGAATATATGTTTCTCTCTTAATTACAAACAATTTAAAATTACCACAAATAATTGTTAAAACATAACCAACCAACTTATTAACGCAGAGGACACCATATAATCTATATTAAGCAGCTCCTGAGGAAATAGGTCATGTTCATCAGAATGTTATTAATAGAAAACGTGTTCAAAGTAAAAATTGAGAAAACTAACATCATGAGTATTTACAAAGCAATACTCGCATTGCTTACGCAGGCGGATATTGGTATATGTTGAAGTGATACCAGCTGGCACAGCAAGGCTTCCTGTAAAAGATGAACTAAAATACACGGTGTTCATCTTTATTCGTTATTTCCCGCTCTCCGATTCAGCAAGAATGACGTCATAGTTAACTGGTGAGTCTATCTTGAAATAACAGTGCCCTCTACGGAGAAGAAGCGGTAAGTTTTGCGGAACAGTAAGCAAATTACAGCGCTCTTGGTGTGGTTGCGTTGCTAACTAGTACAACCAACTCCCTCTGGATATGAACATAGACCACCGCGTCTTCATTGTTGAATGCTACATTTGTACCGGCATTAAAATTGGTCAAAAGGTTGTCAAAAGTGTCCAGGTGTCTTCAAATTGACATACATATTGTAATTCTGACGCTTAATTAAAATGTTTATTAATGTTGGTATCCAATGGGTGCCTCAAACATTTGTAAGATAGGGGATCAGTTACTCACGAAAAGAGAGACACTGGACGCTATAAAGTGTCTGGTCCCAATCTAGAAGTAATAAATAATGTTATGACAGAAAAGCCTCAAGCATCCCTTCTCGCAATACAGGCAGTGTTTAAAGGAAAGAGGGAAAGGAAATGTAAGAAAATGCACAATAATACTATTCTTGTTTAGACTTGGATAAAAGCGTAGATAAAATTAAGTAATGGAAACTTAGAGTCAGAATGAAAATTTCAATGCCATAGCTGGGATTTGAACTACGGATCTTCTGGTTTCCGTCCAGCCGCTCTACCACTGAGCTACTATGGCCAACGTGCCGATATGACATTAAATTCTCCAACTGACTCGTATTTTCCCGGTAAACCACTTAGGTGTTCTCATAAACACATGAGACAACTACCTTAATGGCGACTTACAACATGTAAGTACTTTAAGGCCCGGGCTTTATAGTTAACCACTATTAGTGTCAATTAATCGAAATTAATTGTTCTTTCACACTGGCCGTGTGTATGCTAAATTGTGGAAACGTAGAGTCAGAATGAAAAATTCAATGCCATAGCCGGGATTTGAATCAGGGATCTTCTGATTTCTGTCCAGCCGCTCTACCACTCAGCTACTATGGCCAACGCGCCGATATGACATTAAATTCTCCAACTGACTCGTAACACTAATTTATTTTTTATTCTCAGATCATGTTTTGCTAATTTTCTGATTTGTAATGAACACCTCTCAAATGGTATATTTACCTGCCGGTAGAAGGAGGCCTCAAAGCTGCTGTCAAAACATCAGATACTATCGCAAGCCGCTAGGAGAATCGTATATAAACTCGCTCCATCAGCGGTGCTATTGACGGCGTCAAATTTTGCGCGTTAAAATTACAGATAAAAATGAACACCGAGTATACCAAGTTTGGTATTAATACATTTCGTTTTGTGGATATGCATGGGTGCACAACTTTACACGGCGCTTCTTTATTTTTGAACCTCAAATTTTTTTTTCCAGGGAGATGTTTGTCCATATAACTTTTATGAGATATGCTGTCTGACAGTAGAACGTCAACAGTTCCAGGAGCTGCTATGAGGTACGGATTTTAGTGTACCTCTTACGACACAGTTTTCACGGCGACATTCGGTTCGCTGACACATTGGAGAGAACACGTGGAACGGTTATCATATGTTGCAGAGACAAAATACAGTGATAATAGCAATTGTGTTATCCATGTATTTACTCATTAACAGCTGGTTGAAGTATTACGTTTTGTTTTGAGAATCCCCTTCGATTGAAATCCAACCACTGGTAGTTCTGTGCCATCGATTACTTTCGTCAAGTGTTAGGAAGACATTGAGTAATTACTTCGAGGCGAAACTGCAGAGACTCCCAAATAGATGTTTTTATTCAGTTCCTAATCAAGTAACGATATAACACACGGTATATCCAAAAACAGTTGGGCGAGAACAATGAGATACTCTAATGGCTTTGCCTGGTCTGTTTGCTGAAACTCAACATGATACTTCAATTAAATGCACATTAAGAAATAATATAAAAAGGCATAAGTAATCGTTAAGTACAGAGGATCTCCCTCCTTCAACCCGAGAGGCCGCGCCGTGGCTCAGGGGTTAGACCGCTGGCTCTCATCAATGCGGCCCGGGTTCCATCCCAGGTGACCGCAAAGTGAGACGTGTGGTGGACAACATGGCGCTGGGGCGGGCTTTCTCCGGGATCTCCGGTTTCCTCCGCCATCTCATTCCACCGGTGTTCCATCTTTATCTCATGTATCATCAGTGCCACCGCCTGCGGTGACGTATGTAGTAAAAGCGGGCGTTAAACACTACACATTTCATTTCAACCCGGGAGCGATGGATAACTCCGGGGGTCTTTCCATAGGGCAATACCTGATTTCTTAAAAGGCCCCCTCCCGTTGACAACAACCTGAAGACGGGATGGAAGTGGATACGCCACTTATGTGCGTCAGCCCCGCAGGGAAGACTACCGAAAACCTCGGTGTGGCCGCCTGGTGATCTAGCTCACCAGCTACTAGCTCTACAGGCTAGTTCCCGGGACTTATGAGGCAACCCTCTAACCTCTCTGGGCGGCCGTAGCCTGGCCGGAGGTACCCAATTCCCCGTGGGTGTCGTGAACATACTGCTCCCTCGAGTCCAACCCAATCCGAACAACTCCCCGACGGGAGGGGTTCGGCACTTCGGCCCGAGGTTCCTCTAGTAACGTCAGAGGTACCACGAGTGAAAAGGGTTCACAGCGCCCGCACCACGGCAGCTGAAGGGGACGGATCCTGTCCCCTACCGGATTGCAGAAGTAACACTAATATGTAAATATATAACGGAACATTATTTGTCTTAAGTAACAAAAATAACTGCTACTCATATCAGAGATCTTTAGGATTATGGCCATAATATTGGTAGCACCTATTTGAGTAGCTGCAAAAAGCATTAAAAAAGGCAAATATCTACGGATATGTAAAGCCGCTGTAGGTACTTTGAGGCTTTTTAAGTTCATGAAAAAATATGATCGATCAAAATCATACTTTACACTTACGTTATATATGAATAGGCAATCTTATAATTAAACTGACATCACATTTAAGTTTTCTAAGCAGTAAAACGGAGGCACCTCCTATTACGTAATTTACTCCAGGTGGGGAAGATATTCAGATGCCTCTGATGGTCTAAAGTTAGATAAGAATAAATTAATGCTGGATAGAAGCGTGGTGGAAATCAGCTCTACTCCAGCCATTGAAGGATACAACTGTACAACTGAAGTATTGATAGGTGAAGGCTCTCAAGGACTGTAATGCCTTAGATTTAACTTCTCCTGGCTTGTTGCACAGAATTGGTAAACAGGTCCGGAAGGTAACAAAAGAATGTCAATTTACAGAATGTTTATTTTGCATCCTTGCATCAATGCAACCGCGAATATGCTTTAGCAATCCTTTCCTTCTCCAATGTCTATTTCATTTGCTACGCTTTATAGAAAATCGTTGCTATGGAAACCTAATTCTGAGCTATCAGAACTAAAACATGCAGTACCTACGTATGTAAATATAAGATTCCCCACCGGGCCAGTTGGTATTGAAGTTGCAAATAATCTGATGCAGCATACTGCAGTCCCTGGAGGAGCAGCAGCTGCTTCTTCTGCACTGCCTAATCTCATCTACCTTTGATCAAGTGAGGTAGCTGCCTAGTTGATAGGATCAGCCATTTCACTAATGGGAGCGAAGAGGAACGCCTAACCCCCTGGCGTCAGTGGTAAAATGTAAAGGGAAGACCAATATATCCCTGAGGTTAAGGATCAGTCTTGTTCAAGAGGATTCGCAACCGTACGATATATTATTACAGCCCTCTAAGTGACTACTTTTATGGTATTAAAGGGAAGAAGAGAGGAGATGGAGATATACGAAAGGAGCGCCTATTATCACCCACAGTGTTTTAGATTCTAAGTGAAGCATTTAGTGAGTACTTATTTGTATACCAACTGAGGAATGATAGTAGAAGAGAAAGGAATAAAATACACAAGATCCTCTGACGATGTGCAGTGGAAAAGAAAGTATGTGTTATTGAAGTAAATAACATGTGAGAAATGATAGGTGCCAAAATCAGATAACAGTAACTAGAAGAAAGGTATAGAAGAAACATTTCTGCAAATGCAGTAGTGTATGCATAATTACCGATGGTAACATGAGCTGCTTAGTAAGACATAGAATGAATAGCAATGTCAAATTTCATATAGCATAAAATTCGGATTTACTTGACATTTCCTGTCCAACACCTTCCTGCCTACTTTGAGACGAGGGCGCGTTAACACTTAAAATTCCCTACCCACTATCGTTATCTTTATACCCATGTCACATATTATTCTTTTAAAAACTTAAGTTTTATATTTAATGCATGTTAATCGGAAATGAACAATTACGAAAATAATAGAACCACTAATTTTGTTTATAAGCGCAAGTCAGAGACTGCTCTTCGAATTGCGTACACTACGTATGACAGAGCAAAATATAAAAAAAATACTATCTTGTCACCTAAACAAAACATTTGCTCAAGTATTGGAGAAGCTAATAGTAAAAGCCTTTTGGAAATGAGTAGCATTACAAAAACTATAATTTAAATGTAGAAGTTACAATTAATAAGACTGCAAAAATACTAAGATGTTTTCTTTCAAACATTTTTGCTATTTTGTCTCCCATAGTGACTTTCACCTTCAAAATAACTGACATGGGAATTATAAAACATCCTCTCATCTCAAACTACCTCTTTCTTGGAGAACGTTTCCTTATTTTATATTTTCTCAAAAATGGCTCTTAGGAATTTTGTTAGGATATCATTTTTAACATATTCGGCTAATTAATACGAAGTACATCAAGTGTTCTATAAATAGTTTATAAATGAAGTTTGTATATTTTGTATTATACATTAACCGTGAGAGATTGAGAACACATTTTATAAAATAAATGAATTGTTCTTTCACATTAGCAGTGTGTAGGGTGCACTATGAAAAGGTAGAGCCAGACTGAAAAATTCAAAGCCATAGTCAGGATTTGAACCACGGATCTTATGGTCTCCGTCCAGCCGCTCTAACCATTGAGCTACCATGGCCAACGTGCTGATATGACATTAAATTCTCCATCTGGCTCTTGTTGAGACTCTTGTTGGAGAATTAATGTCATATCGGCACGTTGGCCATAGTAGCTCAATGGTTAGAGCGGCTGGACGGAGACCAGAAGATCCGTGGTTCAAATCCCGGCTATGTCATTGAAGTTTTCTGCCTGGCTCAACCCTTTCACATTTTTTTTAAAGATGTACATTTTATTCAACCTCAAGTTCATTTTGAAATAGGTTTTTTGGTGGTTTAGTTTTAAAGTTACTTAAGCAATTTCAAATACAATTAATTGTGGGGCTATATATAATATTATAGTAATTTAAATTATTTATATTTTCTTTGTATTAAGCATATTTTATATGTTTGTTTATATCTTATAGTAAATATAAATAATTCCAATTAAGAAATATATTAAAATGGTAATGCAACTGTAATTCTGTGCTGCAAATTCTACACATTTTATGGTACAAAATGTTAACTCCTTCCACCTCAGAGTAGAGAGGTAAATGCAATGCCATCCTCTAGAGAAAGTTTTGCTCCACAAATTGGTATCGCTAAATATTTCAGCTTCTGTGTACTGAAGTCATACTGTTTCTTTCCCCTATCCCCTATCATATACGCAAGTTTTCTTTCTCCATTTTCGTTTAGAATAACTTTCTTATAATTCTTTCAACACAAATATAAGAACCTTTTCAAAAACAGCTAAAAACAATTTTAGGATGATAAAACTTCTAGATGTTAATTTGGTGTCAATTGCATTCCCATCTATTGTTTTTAATAATAGGATAAATTTTCATAAACTTTAATCCACAAGTGGTACAATCAAAAAGCAGTATTCCTTTCAAACAGATCACCAAACTTAGATGCACTCCTACATCCTGCAAAATGTCAGTACGATATCTTAAATCATTTAGAATATAATGGACATAAATTTAGAATATCGGTGGCTTAGGGTTTCAAATCTATTGTACAAAACCACTTTAACACTCATCCGATATTTTTTTCAGGTTATGCCTACGTTTGGAGTTATTGAATTTAAGATGTGTCAAAACGTTTATATACTGTGTAACCCTGATATAGAATTTTTCCGTGGAATACAATACTTCCAGTACCTCCTGGAGAAAGAGAAAATACAACCTCTGTACCCTGTTACATTGGTGTAACAATGTCTACAGAAATCCAAGGGCTCCTGAGAAAATTCCCTTACTTTTACTTATGTAAAGTAGACTTGAAGAAGGCAGTGAAACCGAGAGAACAAAAACTAGCAGGGAAAAACCGTTGTTTGCACTTCCATCCATTAAACTGTAATCAAATCTATGCATTAAATTATCTTATGCAACGTTTCTGGAAATCATGACTTCCTCAGGTCTGACATAGTGAAGCGAAAACTTAACCCAATGATGGACGTGCTTCACTAAACGTCCCCGTCTTAGCGCGAGACGTCAAATATGGGAGACAAACTATGTAAGCCTACTTTCATATGGCATCAAAAGTCTCGACTGGATCATTCAGTTCCTGTTACCGTAGTTTTGTTACCCTCAACATGTATGTACTGCGAATCTGTAAGTATTAGCAAAACAGAAAACACAGGGAGCTGAGGTAGCTTCTATAACAGTTGAAAAACATACAGTATGTAGTCAGATGTATGTTACGAGATATAATTCAATACCCGCCTCGGTAGCATAGATAGTAGCGTGTCTGCCTCACGTTCAAAAGGTCCCGAGCTTGAATCTCGGTTGGGAATAATGGTTTTCCCTTATCCTGAAAGACGAATGTCGGGTATAAGTTCTACGGACCCTGGGCTCATTTGAGAATCATTTCACCCATTTCATTCATCGTCCAATATGACTTAACGATGGAGGATGAAAATTATATATATATATATTTACATATATTTACGAGGCGTGTCCGTCAATGAATGTTACATTGATAGAAAGGCGGAACTTACAGATATTTTTCAACGTAATCATCATTACGATCCATGCCTTTTGCACGCGCTGTGACAGTTTTTGTATACCCTTGTCATAGTACTCTCCCGCCAAGTTGCGCAGGTAGCGCTCAACCTCGTTTTTCAAATCATTGTCGGTCTGGAAATGTGTTCCACCCAGGTGTGACTTCAACTCAGGGAACAGATGATAATCACTAGGTGCTAAGTATGGACTGTAGGGAGAGTGGGTGAGGATGTCCCATCCGAACTGGGCCAAGAGATCAGCCTTCGGTGAGCATTTTGGGCACCCACCTCGCACACACCTTGGGATAATGCAAATGTTCGGTCAAAATCTTGTCAATAGTAGTCTTACTGACTTCAGGGATAAGTTCGCACAGTTCGGGAACCGTCACACGCCGATCTTTAAGCATTTCCTGCTCCACTTCGCAATTGCTTCGGCTGAAACCGAAGGCCGACCAGAACGCTGTTTTGTCATGGACGTCTGTACGTCCGTCTTTGAACTCTCTGACCCACTTTCGCACGTTTTTGAGGTCCATACACTGTGGCCCATAGACTTCGCATAACTGACGAATTTCAGTGGGGGTAGTGCCCATGGCACTGAAAAAAAAAACAAAAAAAAAACATCACTACATGTAACTCGCACTTGGTGGCGGAAGTGATGGGAAGCTCCATCGCAAATGGATGCCCAGCCAAGACTAATGACTAATGGTTGCAACGGGTTCGTTGTGGTGGGAATTTGAAGGGGTGAAACCAAGCTACACCAGTGTTGCCGGATCTCGTGTAATAGCGTTCCCCACGGCTTCAGCGCCTTGGAGACCTTATTTTACGGACACTCCTCGAACGTATATATATATAAGTATATATATATATATATATAAGTTCAACAGTTACAACTTCAAATGATTACTCAGAAACAGCCGGCAGCTCACCTCAGATTAATTATTAGTCTTCATTAATTTTATTGTTTACTTAATTGTTTTTCCGCCCGTGCATACTCTGAGATAAAAAGATCATAGTTCCTGATTGAAGCAGTTGATAGCAGGTATATAAACATCCTAACCAGTTGGCACAACTGCCCCGTCTTTCAGGTAAGCAGATATCCTTTCGTGCGTTAGAACCGTTGCAGAATCCTATGAGATAAATCCAATTCAACGGACAGCAGTGACTTGACCGAATTTTCTTCTGCTGCGAGCGACGCAAGGTAGTTCCCAGGCTTGAACTGGCCTGTGCCGTACGTGATAATAGACAAGAACAGCGTAAACTACCAGTCTGTTTATCTTAAATAGCCTGTTTTTTATTTTCGAGAGAATAAATTCATTCTTAATATTGTTAATTTACTGAGCAATTTTCATTTGTCTTTTCTTTAATACCGATAGCGATTTTCACATTCTTCACTACGTACTTACAGTATGTAGGGGTAGTATTGCATTTCACACAAAAGCTCAGTTCTGAAATTTCAGTGGAAATACAGTAGAACAATATCCAAGTACTCGTCCTGTGATAAATTAGATCACTAGTATTATATAAGCAATGAATGAGCGATTCCTTTGCTTCGTTTGAATTAAAACATTTTATGTCTTGGGCCTCGCGGGTGGGAGATGCAGTCAGTCAGTCAGTGCTATGTAAACGTATTGCTCTCTGTACTATGCTGCTAAACTGTCAAATGCTCCTAGGAACATAAGAGATACTGTGCAAGGGTTAAATAAGCACGGGCAAATATTTAGCCTGTAATAGGCACCTTAGTTGTATTCAATGAAACAAAACCAAGTAAAGGTTCGATAATGTTTCCATACAAAGGCATAAATCTACAGACATATAAGATTGCTTCATATCCTCTTTATCTTGAGAAAAGGGCGCTGATCTGTCTTATTATGTTTAGATATGCTCTACAAAGAGTCTAGTAAATTAATAATATCTAAGACAACGAATCTAATAATGTTAATAATGAACATAACAATAGTAATATATATATATATATATATATATATATATATATATATATATAATGAAATAACACATAATAGAAGGCGAACAAATGTTACTGAAACACAATGTGTCCTCAATGTTTGCATGGTTTTCTTTAAGGTTCTTTGTTGCCGAGTGGTTAGACCACTCGGATCTCACCAATGCGACCTGGGTTCAATCCCAGGCGACTGCAAAGTGAGATTTATGGTGGACAGCACAGCGCTGGGGTGAATTTCCTCTGGGATCTCCGGTTTCCCCCTACATCTCATTCCACCGGTGCTCCATCTTCATCTCAATTATCATCAGTGTCATCGCCTGCTGTGCCGTATGTAGCAAAAGCGGGCGATACGTATGTTCGTAACGTTTGATAATAACACCGTAAACAGAATGTAAGGGATCTTATGTGCTGCTCTCACATGATTTTCACTACTCTTCACGTCAATCGGATAAACGCTATCTCATTGCTAGTTCTCTGTAAGTGTAAGGCCACTATGGGAATGCTACAGGATTTAAGGTATAGTCGACTCTTTAAAGAGCTGGTCCATTGTAACGTTGTTTAAATTCCGTTCTCATTGCATGGACAAAGGGTTAAAAATGAAGACTGACTTCCCATTTAGTAAAACAGTCATTGGAAAACGCAGGGAAATAGCTGCGAAACTTTTCACTCCACCAAAAGCAAAATTATCGGATAGAAATTGTGTGTTTTAACAAAATAACCATGTTTTGTGCAGTAACAATTGGTCTATCCACTAAAGTTTTTAATTCTCGCAAAAATTATCCAGAATGCAGACGAATTCTGAGTACACTCCCAGAAAATTCAGTATATAAATTTAATTTTGTCATGAAAATATTTTAAACATATTGTTTCAAATAAAATTGTTAGAGATATTTTTCAGAAATACAATTTTCGAAAAATTGTTCCATGTAAAGGATACTCAGGGGGTGGGAGGGTTTCTTGAAAATTTTTTGTTGTATGTTTGGAACATGCCGAACTAAAATACCAAGGTTGGTTTTAACATGCCTTTTGTGTTTGAATTATCTTGTTCTCTCTCTCTCTCTCTCTCTCTCTCTCTCTTTCTCTCACTCGCTCACATGTGCGTGCGAATCTTTTTCTAATAACACTTCTATCGATCCAGGAAACTAGAAAGACTTTATGTTCACTGAAATCTCGAAATCGGATCTTTGGATGGAGTGCAATACTTTACATAAGTATTATAAGTATTTCATATATTTATATTATGGAGAAGTAAGGATATTATGCAGAAAGTAAAATAGCTATGGGTAATTAAGCCGAATTAAATTTGCTCAATAAATTGCCAATCCAAAGAGTAGGTCTATTCTTTCGAAAAAAATGGAAAAATGGAAAACATTCTAAGATTTTTTCGGTAGTTTACGATGTTCTTGTCTATTATCACGTACTGCATAGGCCAGTTTAGGCCTGCAAACTACCTCGCGACGCTCGCTGCAGAACAAAATTTGGTCACGTCACTGCTGGTCACGTTATGTTTATCTTCATTTACTCAGTTGGATTCTGCAACTATTTTAACTCACGAAGGGATATCTTGCTTATAGTCGCACTGCTCACACGGTTACCATGGAGTTACCTTTGGTAATAGATACCCCTCTGATACTTACAAGAATAATCAGTGCCTTATCTGAGAGGTTGCTTTTACCAAAGATAAATCCACGGTAACCGTTCCAGCAGCGAAACTATACCTGATGAAGAAATACGACATGATATTCACCACCTCAAAGTGTCCTTTACATTAAAGGTTTCCGAAATTTGATTTTCTTGACAATGGCTCTAACAAACTTTATTAAAATACCATATAAGTAAGATATTTATATAGCAAATATCATGTATTTATTGAATTTTCAGAGAGCAGCCAGTGAATTTATCTTTATTTGGAAGCAATTTTTTATAATGTATAAAGCCACTAAGTATTATGAGCAAACTTAAGAATCCTTAAGCAACTGCCTTCAAGTTATCAGCAACTGTCGTTGTCATTATCAAAGAAAAGCAGCCAAAAATCACGGACATGCAAGTAAAACCAAAACAATCGAATCCGGGAGCTCCCGAATATCGTATATTGAGGCATCCGCTCCGTTTTTGTGTATAACAGAGAAGCTGTGTATATGTTTATATCTCTAACAATACTTATAATTGTTGCAATTGTGGAAAACTTTTGTTTTTCCAAAAGGATACTGTAATATAAAACAGCTTCTATTTTTAACTTCCAAAATACTGCTCAAGTTCTGGATATTACAAGGGCTGTTCAATAAAGAATAATCATAATCTTTTTACGGTCATAATTTTTTGCAATATCATTCAATCATATTAAATTATGTTAGCTTAATGTGAGACAAACACGCTGTAGTAGTTTCATTGTTGGTATTCCTGGTTCCCGTCTGTGAGAACCAGGCATGTTCAGGCATGTTCAGTATCGCCTACTGCTGCAATTGAGGTACCATGCAGTTAAAGTTGATGTCAGAGGAAGATCCGGAGCTTCTTTCAAACGTAATCACTGCTGATGAAACTTGACTACATCATTTTGATCCTGAGAGCAAACAGCAGAGCTCAGTGTAGAAATTTCCTTCATCACCAACCCCCCAGAAAAACAGAAGTGGTTGCTTCTGTAGGGAAAGTTATGGTGATCTCATTCTTTGATATTCATGAAATGGTTTATCAGCATGTTATATCTGCACATACATCAGTACCTGGACAATACTACAGGTATGTCCTGAAAACATTGCAAGTCCATTTCAGGCGCAAAAGACCACATTTCCGTGAAGTAAGCTAGATGCTGCACCACGATAATGCGCGGCCGCATATCGCCAATGTTGTTACTGAATATCTTGCAAAAATCAACGTGAACTGCATCCCTCAGCCCCCCTATAGTCCGGATTTAGCCCCAGTGACTCTTTCCTATTCCCTAACTTGAAGAAACGTCTCCGTTGGAGGCATTATCCATCATCAGAAGCAGTGTTTAAGACTCCGGAGACGATTTTGTAGGATCTCTCAAAAAATGGCTTACAGCATGTCTTTGAGAACAAGCAGAAACTCTGGGACAAATGTATCGCATTCAGGGGAGTCTATTTTGAGAAGGAGTATCAAAATTATGAGGATGTGTAAAGGTACGTTGTCAAAAAGTTGTGATAGTTCTTTATTGAACAGCCCTCGTAGATTAAAATCACTCCATGACTACCCCGAAAAAAGTCGCCATCACTTTCCCAGACGAAAAAAACAGCTTTTGCTTTTTTGGAGCTGATTCCCTCTTTACAGTCCACTGTTTGGACTGTATTTTTGTTTCGGGCGTATAATGGTGTATCCAAGTTTCATCTACAGTAATTAATTGGCAATAAAACTCTGATTTATTGCGTCTAAACTGCGCCAACAGAGAGTTGAAGATTTGTTGAGAATATCAAAGCCGCATATTGTTCCTCGCGTGTTACTTCCATTGCAGCGGTAGGCGATACTGAACATGTTATGAACTTGCCTGGTTCTTACAGGCGGGAACCAGGACTACCAACAATGAAAACTACTAGGAGGTGTTTGTTTTACATTAAGCTAACGGAATATAATAAGATTGTATTTTAGTGCGAAAAATTATGACTGTAAAAAATTATGATCATTCTTTATTGAGCAGCCCTCGTATAATACGATTGCATTGGTGCTGCAGTAAACTATACTTATTGAGATTGCTTACTACTCGAGCCTAAGCAGTTACTCAAATGAAAATGCAAATAAAAATAAAAGCGATTATGTAATTTTAATTTATGTTTACTTTAATCTTGCTTAACATCTTACTTCTATAGCGATTAAAGACAATATAACACTATGTTAGATAATATTCTCTGTTTTGATGAAGTAAGGTAATCTACAGTTAGAATATATTATTATATCAATTTGTACATTTGAAAAACTCCATGGGCTTTCTAAAAATACCTAAATCCTTCAGTGAGGGACCGTAACTTCGTAGGAATCCTGCTGTCAGTTTTGCACAATTTATATTGTATTGCAACTAGTGCATTCATATCTTTGATCCTTAGAGAGAACGTTGGAATGTGTGAGTTTGGGATGCTTTATCCTTGCTCTAAGGAGAATACAATCCCGGTGCTTTGTGCATTTCGCCAGAAGGGTGCGTCGGAGTTGTTTCTTGTTTCATACAGCATTTGTTTTTTCCAACTAGAATTCGTAGATGAGGCCACGATATAACATCGAAGCTTTGGAGGTTTGCTAAGGAAAACAAGGAAGAGCAAAATAAAAGGCAATCAATTTTCATTACAGTGGTTCACATTACGTGCAATATTTATTTAACTGTTTACTTCATCAAATACAGTAAATTTGTAGAGGGTCACAGGAAAGCATTATTAAAATATCTATGTGACATAAGTGATTCTACAGATTTGTAGCGATTTTTCCACTAAAAATAATAATCCCAAGCTTGTTGCAATCTATTTAATTACTAATCTATAGTTCGGCCGACATCTTTTAAAGTGGTCAGTTATTTCAACCTTTTCAAAAAGTTCACACAGTCGCGCACGAATCTCAAATTTACACCATTTCATTCTAACGCCATGGAATTTTATCACCGAAGACGTGAGTTTTACAATTATTGGAACATTTGAATAATTCTTTCGCGGCCGAAGAATATTTGAGGATTTAAAACATTTCCAAATATTTAAGTATTATCTTAGGAGTGTTGAGAAATAAAATAGGGTTGTTTCATTCATTTATCTGAGCATTAAGGTGTGCTGCTTTATTTTACATATATCAGAGGATATACAAATCACACTTCTAAGGCAACAAACGTTATATAAATGATTGATGAATTACATCGCCACTCCAAATTTAAATCAGGAGTGAGCAATAAATGCATTCATAAAATATATTTTAGATTATTTTTACTGTATCGTTTCAAAACCCGAAAACAGGCCAATATTTTGTGGCAAAAATGTAATGTAATGAAATGTTTTATGGAATCTGAGCTCTTTTTAAAGATTACATTCATTTTATCAGCAAACCGAGACAAAAGCGGAAGTAAATTAATAAAAGTGAACCTGAATTATTCTAATTAATGACAAAATATTTAGGAGGGACCTGAATCACTAACACAACGATAAAGCGTGGTCTTGGGTTTTAATTTTACTCTCTGTTTAAGGGAAACCGACATTGAAAATGCTAAATTTCCATCAATTGAAATTCAATTTACGGCATTAATTTACATACTAGCAAATAAAAATGGCTTTTGAATAAACATTTTTGAGATATAATTTTCGAAATCCTTTCGAAAGCTTTGGAAATATCCACTCATGATGAAAACCTTGAAAAAGTTCGTTAATGGTTTTAAGCAGAGATATATCTTTCTTGCTGTTGAGATCTCTTACAAGCAAAAAAATTGAAGTCAAACAAAACATTTTTCACGGATGCAAATATTTATTTGGAGCAACATTTGTAAAAAGTCGTTAATTACATAAGACTGCGATAACTATGTTCAAATACTGAGCAGAGGCTCATAAGAAAGGAAGAAAAATGAAGGAATGAAATGACAAAAGAACCAAACAACTGCAACCTTTCTAATATGTCCGATACATGCTTTTTTGTTTTTTGTTTGTTTGTTTTTTTCGTTTTTGTTCCATGTTGTTCCTTTAACTGCAATGGTCATATCGCCTGTTGGCGATGATGTTAACTCGTAAACATAGGATTGCAGATAGTTGATTTTTTAATTTTTTTATATCACGCACACATTCGTACTCTCATTCCTACTTCCAGACTCTGGAGAGGATGCGGAACCTTCTTGGTTGGAGAAAACTTAACATCTCTATCCGGGAATCGAACCCGTGACCCCTTACACGGCATGCGGGTGCTCTACCGACTGAGCTACGGGGCCAGCCTACGAATTTTACCATATTCGTAAAGGGCATAAACCTAATATTTTAAAACGGGAAGAACTAAAAGCTATTTATATTTTATATTTACCTTTTAATCCCTTTACTTTTTACGAATGGATGACTAATACAAAATTTGGGCTTATTTGTATCATTGTGATTGTCAGTTAACATTCACCTTTTATTGAAGATTAGTGGTTAGACAACAACTTTCAGAACTGCACTACAGTCCAACAAAATTTGTGATTTAGACTGAAGAGAATAACATTTGACTCCACGAAAACTGTAGGAAAAGATTTTGTATTTTAGTTAGATTTATATTTTTCCTGCTGCTGTATGTGGCCATCTAGTATGGTTATGAACATTTAATTCATCCAAATAAAATTACCGCAAGTAATGTATAGATAATTCAACGTATGTTTTAATTACTCATATCATTATGTCAACCTTATGATATTTTAGCCTAAATAGTTAACTGCAGTTTTTATATGAGGGAAAAAGGATTTGATGCGTTGCACTAAGGTACAAGTTATTCTTGCAAAAGCTTCTCTATCTTCTACCTCATATCAATGAAGGTAAACATCTTACTGCTTATTTTATTCACAGTGCAAGGGAATATGGGAATACAGAGGATTTAAGGATAGTCAAATATTTTATGAGCTGGTTCTTATGTGATGGCTATAAAATTCCTTACATACAGATAGAGCTAGTAAAAAGAACGTTTTCCAACTATATTAAGAAGACATTTCTTCAAAGTGCTCGTGTGATATTCAAGATGTTCAAACCAATTCTTCCACCCTAAATTCCCTTTACATGCAGAAAAAATGTTGGATATTTCTGTTGTTCCAAAATAAGGCTCATACGAACTGATTAAGTACATATTTTAAAACTATTTCCAGAACAAATAACAAGAAGATGTATTTTGAATTTTCTGAGAAAAACCTTTGAAGTTCACACTTTTAATATTTGTGTAATTATGTAAATTAGTGTAATACATACAAACTGTAGTATAAAAAAGCAGCAGAAATCGATAAAAGTTACAATTTATGCTAAATAAACACGTATATTAGGTTAATATACTTATAAATATTATTTGTTATTGGTCTGTATTTTCAAATACCTATATATTTTTAAAGTGTTAAGTCGCCATTCCGTTGTTTTAGTATTCATGAAATGTAGATGAATTTATAAAGCCAACACCTACAACACAATCAGCTTTATGACAATCTGTGAATTGCTTTAAACTAAAGAATTCTTATACCCTCAACGAGCTGTGTAAATGTTTAATGACAGTTTATTTGCATTAGAAATGACATATTAATGCATTACATCACATTCTTACGAGAACATTATATCGAAACTACAGTATTTTCGTGTTTTAAGATTCTGACGTTGTTAACCCTTTCAACTATGTTATTTAACGGATACAAATTGCATACCAAAGGAATTCTGGTAAAATGTTATTTCCAGTTAATATTTTAAAAGCCATAATTTCAGCCAATGACTTAAGTTTAACAGACGATGATCCGATTCACTGGGAGATACACTCCCCGTGCTAACATGGTAGGCTTCGCGATATCTATCGACACGCCTCTTCCACAAGCGGACGGAAGAGTTCGAGGAATATATAATAAAACGCTGTTTTCTGGAAGAGGGAAAAAGTTCTTGATTGCAATTTAAGAACTCAAATAAAAAGAGCCCTTACGAGAAGCACACAATGCTGATGAAAACGACCGCTTGATTTGAATTGACATCTACTTGAGCGAGCTCCGCAAACAGTCGCAAGCAAGCGAGCGAGCGATGAACAGCCTTTTCTATATTTTCCTCAGCGACAGACAGACACAATGCTGCTCTAATCAGGGATTAAGAGATTCCTTCTCATTTCCACGTCATTCCCATCAAAGTGGTACGACAGCACTGTTTACTCATCCGTCTTCCACCACTCGCCACCAAATTAAACAGCTTTACCTCTGTTCACGTCATTAAAAAGTTGCTCGCACAACAAAGTAAGTCTAGGTAGATACCTGTTGCTTCACATCGGCATGTCACTAAGGGCTCTTTATCTTTTATCTTGTAGAACTTTCAGCCTGCAGTGGTTTTCACAGCTGGGCAATTGACAACAGCTGCAACGTGTTACAAAGTTAAACTGGAATTTTTCAACAGCCAAAATACCTTACTACCCTCTTTCAATTTTTGCATCTTATATCAATACCAGGAAGTTGGATTACAATGTTTCTTGAATACATACATTAAAACATTAATTTAATTCATAAAATACTTGTTTGGCTGTGATGTTCAAAGTTTTAAAGAAGTTAATTGATTCTAAAATATAAGTATTGAATTCTAAGTATTGACTTTTGCAAAAAATATATCAAAACTGGGTAATCGTGGTAATGCAACATTTACCTCAATTTAATAACTAGATAACAAACTTTACTTCAGATGTATATGGAATAATACTTCCAAAGTTTCACCCAAATAACTATTAATCTCCTCGTAAAAACTGTTTAAATGCCCAAATATACCTAAAATATTTCAAAACTGACTAGCCAAATACTTTTATAAAATATAAGCTTTAAGTTAAAGTGCATAATTTATAAAGTTTTTGACATATGTATGCTAACATTTTCAAAAGCCATTAAAGGTGTTGCAAAATCACTTTGAAATATATATATAAAAAAAAAAAAAAGCTTTAAGCGATAGGTGGCCTCTTCTGTTATTTGAATCATAACGTTTGATATAAAAATGTTTACACAAAAGTGTACTTAGAAAATTGGACTTAGAAGCTAATAAGTCACACTTTTAACGTTTTAACATATTTGCGAAACTTTTACCAATCGGTTTCCATGAAAATTTAAATATAATATATATGCAAATTTTCTTCGAAATGTTAATATTGTTAATGTTCTATACATCTATATTAACAATTACTCAGTTTTACTTCCTCTTCTATGCACTATGTCTATATATCGTGCGAATTTAACTGATGCTACTTTTCCTTAGGTAGGCTATAAGTTTCAGGCTATTAACGAAGCATATCGCCTCTATATTTTCAAACTCTTAATAACGCTACAAAATAAATAAAAAATTAAATAAAAAATTAAATAAAAATAAGTACATACATACATACATAAATAAATAAATAAATAAATAAATAAATAAATAAATAAATAAATAAATAAATAAATAAATAAATAAATAAATAAATAAATAAATAAATAAATAAATAAATAAATAAATAAATAAATAAACGAATAAACAAACAAATAAATACACACATTTAAGGTTAAAGTAGCAGGCTGGAAGTAACTGGAGCGACAGTAAATAGAAGTTCCAACATTGGTTAACATTTAACATTGGTTAACATTTTGTAGATAAAATATTTCAACTGAATGACCATTCTTTTCGATTGCACGTGGTTTTTTGTGAATCTACGCGCACTAAACGGAGCGTTACATACTGTGTTTGACAACTAGCTTATCTCCATATATGCTCTCATCTATTTATCGTACCATTTGCAAAGTGTGTAACACTTTTTATAGAATCTGAAGTCTATATAGATAAATATACTTTTCTCAGTCTTCAACTTGATATACTTACTTATCTTGCTCCGGCTTTCTGCAGAGTTTCCTCGAATTTATTCAAAGAACAAGGACAACAATTTTGCGAACCGGTCTCGTGGGCCAGGGTTTGAAAAACGTCTGTGAAAGTGACAGGAGCGCCAGGTGCCTCGGGACATGAAATCCTCAAAGCCGATGACGCTAAGGAAGTGGGATGCATGTTTCTTACCGGAGGCGGAACACTGAAACACAAGTTTGCCATTAGGAACTGCGATATTTCACAGTGTCATCATTACGGCCTTCCCGCCGGAGATGCAAAAAGAAAGACGTAATAAATTCTGTGTATAGAGAGAGAGGCAGCACGAGGAAAAAGAAAAAGCGCCACGATTTACATTCTATTCTGACAGTTAATATCGCATTGTTCGCCTTGGGAGAACGCGTAGTGTCGATATTACTACATTTTTAAACTTTTAGTGTCTCATGCGACTGTCGTACATCTTTCATACAATAAGCATTTGAGCGAATGCGTCATCCCACGAATTCTTATGCGGAGTCTGTCAACGAGTAGAGGTTTGTTACTTGGGACCACTTAGATAAACGTAAAAATCCTGTCCTGAAGAGGACTATGACATCGTGAATTTCATTTTGGAAATATGACATTTAAAGAACTTGACATTTAAAGAACTTGCAATGTGCGATGACAAGTTCTTACACGTATGACTACATTAATGTAAATTGTTTTTTAACAAAGTTGGCAACATAGCATGCTTTGAAAAGTTGAACATTACATTCATATTTCCAATCTACTCTGCTGCAAACTATTCTTACTTATTCCTCTATCTCAATCATAGCGTTTGAAATAATTTGTAGCAATGAATTCATTAAAATTTTATACAAAGTGTAAGCGAGTTTCGATAAGATGAACTGATTTTGAATAACTAATATGTAGCTTGCTAAAATGATGCTTTTAAATTTCTGTATTTTGCATAACCTCAATGAAATAGGGATTTAAACCAATAATAAGGAATAAATAAACAGTTCACTGCATAAAACGACGTTTAATTAAAGTGCAGATGTGAGTTTTTTTTTTTGCATAAGCCAATTTTTATGGTTTATCAACAATAAGAAGTTATGTTGGATTGTATTATTCAGAGGGGATGCGGCACCTGGACCAGACTGGTCTTTTGTAACAATGCCCCAAGTCGGGAGCGAGGATGAGATGAGAGGAGAGAGAGGGCGGCCGACCAAGGGATCACTACAATACAGAGGGCGGGATCCGTACACTTTACTAGATAGAAGGTCAACGGCAGTCCAGGACAATCGTCATCCTCTACAGTGGCCCTAAACAACCACAAAGCCGATTCGGACACCGAAGGTTGCCACCTCAGTGCAAGGAAGACTTCAGACAGGCTTGCACAACCGGAATTCCACCAGTCGCGTTCCCAAATCGGCTCACTAGGCCGGCTCGGAGACTGGAGTCCGTCCCATCGAATGAAAAAGTGTTCACTCAGAGCATATCACCCCGCCATGCAACGCCGACACTCCCGCCGACACTTCTACACTGAAATAAACTACCAGAGGATGATATGAAATAATAATGGAAGTGAAATGGAGGGACAGGACATTCAGGGGGATGTGATTAACGTAACAGACCTATCCAGAATTTGCCTAGCGACCAGGGAAAACTTCTCAAAAAGAGCCACGTGTCAGGTAGGTTGGTCACGGGAATCGAACCCGCACCTCCCGGAATACGGACCACAGACGAAACCGCCTGAGCCATCCCGATCGATATATATATATATATCCCTCAGAATGAATAACCTCAAACTTTACGTTCTAGTTATCCTGTATATATGGGTCAAATGCACAAGTATTTCATTCCAAATATTTAGAAGCTAATTGGGAAAACTGAAAGATAATATTTTTCTATGCAAGGGAAAGTTTGAGGTGTGAGTGGATTATACAGAATCTTCGTGTTGCATTCTTGAATGAAACGCCAAGTTGGATATTTACCGGTATTTTGTTCTTGTATTATGCTCTCCAAAAGTTGTTTCCATTCTTGAACATCAGTAGAATCTTATTATTTGTGTTCCATATTTGTGTTAGGTGAGTTAACATCTATTTGTAGTAGATACATAGCTTTGTCTTATAAAGAAAGGTCAGGTATAGGGGCGGTGAAGGGGGTTGAGAATCGAAATATGTATGTCACCTGAATGGTTGTAAAATATGCTTCCTAGTGTTTCTACCTAACTATCCCCTGAATGATTCGGGACTTTATTGTTTCGGTATTCAAGCATTAACCTGTAAATGTAATGTAACCATTTTACATTACATATAACGGCTGGATGGTATCTTCTGGATTATACACGTTATTTGAAGTGAAAGGACATGGATGTTAAACCGAAAGTTTCTACTCTGGTTGGACAAGGTTACAGTGCTACGAGAACTGCGGAGTTATCTGGAATATCTCCAAGAACAGTGTCAAATAGGTGGAAGAATACCATACCTTACTAGACGAAAACCAGGTAGCGTATCTAATCACAAGCATAGTCTCAAACATGGCACTCAATGTCTACACTAATAAGTACTACAAATAATATAATGATGCTGCATTTTACAGGTAGAGGACGTCATTAGTGCCCACATCGGAGCAAGATCAGGGGCTAATTGATGCTGCAAGATATACTGTTTAACACATTTGTGGCAGTTACTAATTTTTATGTGTTTATTTGGACCACTCGCAGGAGGCTTAGAGAAAATGATTTATTGATGGGCAGGTGGACTGTATTGCTTGTTGTGAAGAATGCGTACACCGATTCTTCAGATCTGTGCAATGTGTCGGCAGAACATTCATTCAAATTTCCCCTTCAATACAGTGCATTAAAACAACAGCGGTCGTATATAGGGTCGGATTTCTGCTAGAGGAGGGGTTGTGCTATATAGGATTCAGCACAATTTAATAAGTAATGGATGCTTTTAAGAATCAAATTTGCTGTCTAAACCCTATGATGACAACTTTTCATGTAAACAAGTGGATGATCTACTCACACGACTCGTATGATATCGATCAATTGTATTTATCACTATCGTACTTAAGGATTAAGATCACATATGTGATCTTTCAAAACCGCCAAGACTTAGGCAACCAAAGAAACTGCATTGTATGAATCTGAAGCATCATTCATAAAATACACCATCTGATATACCGGACTATGCTAGTGGTTTGACAGATCATCCCTACATTTTATGTTGCACATCCTAAGTTGCATCTTGAACATTTTTGGAGAAATTTAAAAATTATTTTAGGACACTTGAAGAGCTAATTAAAACTCTTATGACACTATAACCAACAAAAGTATACAAAATAAATAAAAACACAAAGAAAACACTGTGCAAGCACTGCTGGAGGATGTCGTTAAGAAAAGTGCACGTGGCGTATGAGTTAAAACGTCTTGAGTTGAGAAGCAGGGTGCCATATCGCATTTGCATAGCTTTAACTAAGCGTTAACTTATTCTTTTGTAATTGTTATTTGAAAATTTAATTTAATTACTATTCTTTCGGTTATTATGTAACCTGAACTGGTACCAGTGTCACGTCATTTACTTATCTAAGTATTAACCTTTGCCTTATCTAGTGCTGTACAGAAATTTATACAAATAATATTAATGTTATTAATTACCCGGCTTTGTACCAATATGAGGTTTATCCCTACAATTTTAACCTTAGTTTCCAGTTGACCAATAGCGTAGTATTATCATGGAGGTATTAACAATATTACACAATAGATTTAAAAGTTAGTTTAGACTCACGAGACACTATATACATGAAAGAATAAACTAATATAAATAATAAAATGCCAAAGTAAAATACTACGCTAAAATTATGTTTTTTCCCTATCCTTAAAGACGAATGTTGAATAGCTCTAAGCTCCATGGACCCTGGACTCATTTGAGCATCTTTTCCCCCACTTCATTCACCGTCCGATATGACTTAACGTTGCAGGTCTTAAAATTAAGATAAAAAAAATCCGGTCATAAGAGAAATCAAGGAAAATACATTTTGTGAGGCCTTAGAAACGTCAATATTGTTCTTATTTTGACAATGTTCTAGTTATTATGAGTAACGTTAACAAGGATATAGTTAGTCCTGCGAGGTTTTGTAGCAATTACGTAAAATCAAATAATTATCTGCGTGAAATATGGGCAGAATTTCAAAGTCTAAGCCTGACAACAATTTTTGCCTTGTGTCAAAGATTATTTGTGCCATGTTTTATCGAAATCGATGCAACCGTGTACAAACCTGTACATACACATACACACATACTTTATATGACAAGGAATCTCTTTGATGAACATCTTTATAGGAGGCTTTGCTGGAGGATTGCCAATCCTAAACCACACTTGTCACAAATTATCTTCATTTATAGTCTTAAAGTATGTATGCCGTATACGTATTTTAACATTTTTAACATTTAAATATTTTAGTCGTTTATTTTTGTGTAGGTAAATGGTCACATGGTCGCATAATATTATTCTATAATCATCACCCTCAGCGAATATATTGCTTTGAACAAAACCCTGGTCCCCTTGCAAAGCATAGGCTTCATAACCGTTCCATATAAAACCACAATTACTAGTAAGCTCTAAAAATGTGGTCTGTATATAATGGATCTGTTGTCAATGACAAAACCTACCTTCTGCATTTCTCTTCTTCCCCTTGTTTCTCCCCTTTGTGCCACGTCGTTCACCACGTTTGCACCCATGCAAGGGTCTTGTTCCTCGTGATACAATTACGACTTAAAAATGGAAGAAGGCAGCGGGTGACGGGATAACTCGGGTGTAAACCATTCGTTACGTCGTGTCGTGTCGAGTCGGTCGAATCTGCCTCGACGGTTTTCTCTCTGTTCTATTCCCCCCACGTCGCTGAGCCGCCGCTGCCACTGCACCCTCGATAAGCACAATGCTGTTTTCCAACTGCATTTACAACTCTGTGTCCCAGGAGCAAAGGAATTTGTCCGTTTATGCAAATAAAAACTATACGTTTGTTTGAATATATCTAGAGATAAACCCGATTACGAAGTGAGTCGCTAGTAACCTGTTTAGTTTTTATAAGGGCTTTTTGTTAAACAAGTTTTATCTACTTTGCCTGCAAAATTATTTAATACTTTTGTCTTTATTGTTAAGTAATATGAAAAATACGTTTCTATATCCCTTTAGTGAACGATATTTATACTACTAATATGCTCATCCACTAGTTGATACAGTATTTTATCAGTGGCCATTTTATAATAACTTATTACCTTATCTTCGTTCATGATGTGATTGTTGATTTATAAACTACAGAATAATTTATTACAATGGACAACAAAAAATAATTTTTGAATGTTTCGAGCACTTCATGAGTCAATTCCTACTAATTTTGGGCTGAGAAAAACAAATATGACAATGAAAAAATTTTATTAGCTCTAGTTTCTAAGATATACACAAGGTGGAAGTATTACATATTAACGGATTGAGACAAAAGGATACATTTTAATTACATACATGCTAACAACAATGAAAGTTCATTTGATGTTTTAACTGGTAATTACATGCTAAGAATTCTAAATTGCTGGAAGAATACTTCGCAGATAGTCGTGTCTGAAGAGAATCATGTGGTGGCCTACTGACTTCGTCGTCTTCTAGGTTGCCTCTTGTGATGGTGTTCCGCAGAATCCCTATACAAACACCAACAGTAACCTGCAAGCATTACTTATTCCAACGGCCCTGATATCTTTGTTCCATAACAGAAATGTCCTGATGGAATCTCTCCCCATGTTCATCACTAACAACTCCACAATTAGAATGGAAAAAGTCTAGGTGGGAGTGGAGAAAATGAATCTTAAGGGACATGTTGCATCCAAGATTACGGTATTTTTGCAGGAGCACTGTCACCAAATTCTTGTAGTTGTCATCTCTTTTGTTGCCTAAAAATCCATGAACAACGCCCTTGAAGGCTTCCCAAGCTTCCTTTTCTTTCCCCTCCAAAATTTGGCCAAATGCACGATCCTTTAAAAGTTCTCTTATTTGTGGTCCGACAAAAATGCATTCCTTAACTTTTGTATCACTTAGTTTCCAAAATTTCTCTCTGACTGTGTTTTGTTATTTGACAGGTGTGCCAACTCCCAAAAAATTCCCCCAAATTTAAAATCTTCACTCTAAAACTAAAACGCCACTTTATCTTCAAAACAAGAGCTAATTATCATTTTTATGGAGATTTATGAATTCAGCAGGTGGAAATACTTGTAAATTCACTATTTTTAAGCCCGAAACATTTTCACTGTTGCCCAGTGTTATTAGAGATTGTGATACTGTGATTCAATGTAAACAGATGTCTAGTTAATAACGTGTTTATCATAGAAAAATTGATTTAGAAACAAAAGAACTAACGTAATGATATGCATTTGTTATGGAACATCTGGAACAGTAGAACCCAGCTAATTCGTTCAGCGTAATGACTGATTCTAAACAATGTATTTATTTAGATTTGAAGTGCAGCTTCACTTTTGGTAGGTGAATCGAGTTAAAGTTCAGCTTGGCTATCAGGAGTGTGCTGTGTAAGCATTTCTAGTTCCTATCATATTGTGGATTCGTAGAATTAAAAGTCAAAGTTACAGAAATTCAAAAAGTCCTTTATTTCCGCAGAAATGCACTTAGTACACTTGCAGATTACAGCAGAATTACGTAACATACACAATTACAATCTATCAAGGGCGTTGACCACAAAGAGTTCACTTCCAATTACAACTCTCGTTTACAACAACACTCTGTTTACAACTGTTTACTACTGTCCGCTAGCGTGTCACAATCTCTTATATATATACCTGACTGATAATTCGAGATTGTTCTGTAACATTCAAGAAATCGAATGTTCTGTCACACGTCACCAGATAAAACACGAATGTTCTAGACGCGTAACCTTATCTGTGTCGGCCAGGCTTTCAACTCCGCGCTATGTTTATCTGCTTAGGCTGGCTGTTTATCTCCGTGATACACTATCCGTCCCTTATCTCTCTGCACCGAACCTTTTGTGCGCGTCGCCGCGATAATATTTATGGACGCTAGTACCACTACTGTCAGATAAATGCCTATTATCTATCACATAATTATACAGAATGTGCCAAAATTAGACGGACACATTTTGGCAGCTGATAACATTAATTTAAGCACTTTTTAAATACTGGTTTAAGCGCTAGACGAGTTAATGTCAAACCAAGTGCTGGAACGCACACCTATTGCGGTTAACACAAAGAGTGCATCGGCGTGTCATATTCTGCCGTACTCTCACAAAGACCAGCCATTTCCCCTTGGCTAGACTAGCAGAAGGTCAAGGACGACCACGTTCTGTACGGACTCTTGAGAACAATCCTCCAGCTATTGCACCTAAGTAGCACCGTGCGAACATTTCTGCAGGAAATGTTGCAAACTTTTCACCTTGAAAGGTCTATGCCAGAGGAAGACAGCTTCGGGAGTTGTGACGCATTTCAGCCGGGAGCGAGGCCTGCAGCGCGTGTGACGTCAGGAAAGAGCCGTGTAGCACCAATTTGCCTATATAAATGCCTATATAAATGAGTACAGAATCTGAGGGTTCAGTCAGCTGTAGCGCACTCGATGACAATGTAGCTGAGACGTAAAAAAATGGAACTGTTAAATTTACAATGTGACGACTTATTGAAGCGCAAATATACACACAAGAAAGACTAGACTTATTTTTAAAAGAATGTCCCCCAAACCAGATTCCAAAGGTTGTGCTCACTCTCCGCACGGGCAATGTGTATGTTTGGCTCGACATTTTTTTTTTCTGTTATGAAACAAGCCGAGTCCAAACCCTGAAGTACCTTGCCGGATTGCAATCTTATATGCAGTCTTTGATTAGAAATTTCCCAGACATTACGCCCTGACATTGGTAAATAAGATAAAGAAAAACAAAACCCAAAGTTTCGGAAAATGTCCACGTAATTTTGTTCTGAATGGGTCTCCTCTAATTTGCAAATAAAATTACTTTATAACATGCCTGATCTTCAGATAAACTACGAGTTGATATTTTCTCATAGCACAGAGCTATGTGAACAATTGTCTAATTAAAGCAGTTAGCCTTAATATTACAGCACCCAAGATGTAAGTTGTACATATTATCAATACCCGATACGTTTCCTGTCTTTCCTACGCTGTTGGAACCCCAACACACCGAACTATTTCCTTTCTCTTGGGCAGCAAAAATCAGCGTGGTGACGTCACACGCTAAGCTGCCTTTCGTTCTGGGGCATATTTGGCGGTAAGAGCTGACGTCACACCGCTACTATCCGTCTTCACCTGGTCTATGCGATGAGATCATAAGACTATCCCCTGCGACAGCATTTTTTACAGTGGTATCTGGACAAAATTGAAAACATTGTACTGTTTGCATCTCATGTCATGTTCATAGTTGAAGTAATTTTTACACGTGAGCAGTTATTTGACTTTCGGAATTCACATTTTTTGGGCTTTCGAAAATCCCCATGCTGCACTTCAGAGGTTAGAGCAACTGAGATTTTGTGTTAATGTGTGGACCGGTACTGTGGATTACCTCTTAATAGGACCATGCATTTTTCCGGCTCGACTCAATGCCTACAATTTCTTATATTTCTGCAACAAGTTTTGCATGATCTAATGGAAACAATTCCCCTTCATATAACAGGACATGTGGCTTCAACTGAAGTACGTCGTCATTTTATGGCTGCCACTGGATAGGTAGAGGTGGACCCATTGACTGGCCGGCATGCTCCCCTGACTTTACTCCATTTGACTTCATTTTTTGAAGACTGTATAAAGACTGTAGGGTATGAAACATCTGTTGAACCTGAAGAGGACTTTGTGGCACGAATAATGCACTCTTTGGGTTAATCGCAATGGGCATTGGTTACAAAACTAGCGGTTAAACGAAGCACCGCAAAAAATCCTCAACAAAAAGTGTTCAAAATGATGTTATCTACCAGCTCCCAAAAATTGTCGGCCAGTACACATCCTGTAATCTATTTTATTTAATTTACGTCCTCCGACGTTAAGTCATATCGGACGGTGAATGAAATGGGTGAAATGATGCTCTAATGAGTCCAGGATCCATGGAGCTTACAGATACGCTACATTTGTCTTTCAGGATAAGGGAAAACCCCGGACAAAACCTTATCCAGGTAACTCACCCTGACCGAGATTCGAACTCGGGACCTCTTGAACGTGAGGCGGGTTAAGTACTAGCCTCTTGACCAGACATCATCTGAGAGGTATTCTTCTCTCTGGAGGGGTAAGATGCAACAGTGGTACACAGAGATGTAGTATCTACACTAACTATTGCATTGCGCTCTTGAGTTTGTGGCTGTAAGGAATGTGTTTGACCTCCAACTACTAATCTTTTTCCAGACGATTACGAATAGGGCTTCAACATAGCAGAAAAGCTGATGTTTCTACTTAGCGTTTGAAGATTTTAATCTTCTCTTATTTCATTTTTAGATTGGAACTGATTAAAAAAAGTGCAAGGGCTGCGCGAGAGTCCAAAGACTCCAGCCTCTATCATAGGGGAGACGATGGAGGACTCCGGGGTTCTTTCCATAGGGCAATACCTGGAGTCTGAAAAGCCCTCCTCCATCGACAAGGTCAAGACGGGATGGAAGTGGATACTCCACTTACGCGCGTCAACCCCACAGGGAAGTCTTCCGAAAAACTTCGGTGGGGCCGCCTGGTTATCTAGCGCACCTTCTACTATCTCTGCAGGCTAGTACCGGGAATTTTTAGGCAATCCTCTGCCCCCTACGGGTGCCGAGGCCTGGCCGGAGGTACCCGATCTCCCGCGGGTGTCGGGAACACCCTGCTCTCTCGAGTCCAACCCAAACCGAACAACTCTTATTCAGGAGGGGCTTGAATGTTTGGCACGAAGTTTCTGTGATAACATCAGAGGTACCATGAGTGCTCAGGGTCCACAGCTCACACACCAAGGAAGCTTAAGGGCATGGATCCCTTCCCCTATGGGAACAATAAAAGCCAAAATATATCCTGTGATATTTATTTTCAAAGACACTAGATTGAGGATGGGGGAAATAAAAATTTGTTGGAAATGACAATGTCAATGGCCAGGATCATATCAGGGCTGGCAGTGTGCTGAGGTTTGTCCCGCAGGAGTTCTTATACATACCGGTTTATCAATCGACATGAGGCTGTCACTTTTAAACACACTTAAAAACCATAGCTCTGATCCGGGTTTGAACTCGCGACCTTGAGAACAGCAGTCCAGAGTCTAAACAACTGATCCACCAAGACCGAGATTTGTGATCATGAATATGAAAATTCCCTGAAAATGCAGAATATAATGCATTGGAAATATCCCTATGACAGATAAAAATAATTTTTGTGACACACACACACACACCACACACACACACACACACACACACACACACACACACACACACACACACACACACACACACACACACAGCCTGCCTCGGTAGCGTATATGGTAGCGTGTCTGCCTTACGTTCAAGAGGTCCCCAATTCGAATCCCGGTCTGGGCGAGTTACCTGGATAAGGATTTTCCGGGGTTTTCCCTTATTCTGAAAGTCGAATGTAAGGTAAATCTAAGCTCCATGGACCCCGGAATCATTTGAGCATCATTTCACCTATTTCATTCTTTGCCCCCCCCCCCACACACACACATAAAGGCACAATACATCCTTTATACACAAAAGCTACACAAATAAGAAAATTACAGGATTTAGGAATTAAAGCTGGAAACCAAAGCAAACCCCTGCAGCCAATCATAAGTTAATACACAACCCTTTTAAGTAAACTGTGTACAGGTTAATCTGACATCTCTATTCCAGAACGAAAGAAGACAGAAATGTTTATCGTCATCATTAATGGGCCATGAATAAAAACATATGGTGCTAGGTGAGGGCTGTATGCTGGGTGTTGTAGCAGTTCGATTCCTCCCAATTCCTGAAATTGTTCTATGGTTGTTCGTGCAGTGTGGAGTGTTGCATTGTCCTGTTGTAATAGAATTCCATTTCGGTTACCTAATGTTGGGTATCTCCGTCTCAAATTTTCATGAACTCGTTCCATTGTTAAGAGTAAAAATCCACACCAATCGCCCACCCGTTTGGAACAAACTCGTAGTGAATCACGCCTCCAAAATTCCATCAGGCACACATTACTTTCGAATCAAAGATTTTAACGATGACTGTTAGGTTGGCGGGTTCAAGCCACCGTTTTGAGGAATCAGTTTTCGGTAATATACCCATTTTCATGACAAGCGACAATTCTCCTGACAAATCTATCATCCATGGGATATTCACAAGACAGATATTCACTTTACGTTCAGCCTGTTGAGGTGTCAGTTCATGAGGTACAGATCTAAAGCTTCTGTATGATTTTCCAGTTGTTTTAATGTGGCGATGTATGGTATATTTTGACGCACCAAGTTCTTCTGAAAGCCTGCGGGTGCCTTTTTGTGGATTTTCTCCCAAAACTTGGCATGCATCCTCAATATTCCATACATCAGGTCTTGCAGAACTTGGTAGATCTTTACGGTTTTCGCCTCCTTGTTGAAACGTTAAAACCATCGTTGTGCCACACGCTCTCCTTCCACTTCACATATTATTCGAGCTTCGGCAGCGCTTTTATAATCTTTTCTCTAGTAGTGTTTTAGGAATCTAAATTCAAACTTGTTATCTCCATTTCGCGATTGTTTTTTAACAACTGAAGACTGATACAGGCTCGCAATGTGCGCAACAGTACCCATGGAATCCTGTAAATAGAATTGCCAAACCAAATACATATTATCGGATAAGGCATTCTTTTCCAATTTGTATCGGATGATACTGTTGCTGATGGTGATGAAGTAGCAGGATTAAATAATGATAGTGCATCTAGGAATGAAGAAGTTTAAGTTCTATAAATTATTATTAATTTAATGACATCTGTGATTAATGTATATGATTAACTAGGGTATGACTGTATGAAAAATCTAAGAAATAAGAAAAATTGACTATTTTTCTTATACCGGTGTGAGGGATCAGTACTTGGAACATTTTCTCTTACTTTCAATTATGAATAACATTTTTAAATTCATTAAATTTATTATAAATAGAATATTAAGTTCACTATACATAGTTTTGTTTCATGTTTTGCATTTTTATTCTAACATAGGTTGAGAAATAGGTTAATTAAAAAAAATCTTAGCCAACTTTCTTGGAAAATATATAATATAGCTGCAATGTGGCTAACAATACTGTCATAAATACTAGTAGTTAATACGGACTTATGTCCAAAATGCTGCATTTAACTTGCAGTTATGTGAGGATCAATAAAATATGACGTAAGAAAACATTTAAAAATAATTAAATTAACAGCCTTAATGTAATTATTATTTATTTATGTCAATGCAAAGGTTGTCATATTATATGTTATACTATTTATGTAAAATGTTTTATGAGTATAGGTTCAAAATTGTCTATCATGACATTTTTGTTTCAGGGTTGTTTAATCAGTTGACATAACATCAGAAGCTGACTCCAAAACAAAATGCGTAGTGATACAACAAATGCCGATGAGCTAACCGATTGTTAACGTAACTTCTTATAATTAAATTCCGGCATTTTATGGACGACTTTGCTTAAAGGAACACTTAACTTATCGGGCGTGAAGCGAGTGCCGTCTGGTCGGAGCGTTTGATGTGGCAACAAGCAACCTCCGCATTCCTGTCCAACAATAGCGATCCTTTTTGTGAGCTGCTGAGCGTGAATGATAGGGAACAACCTGGGCCTTCCGACCCACATTCCTCCCTCGCTTATAAATAAACCAGTGTGTAAATGCCTGGCGTGCCTCACGTTTGTTTTCAACTGATGTGACCCTGTGATCATTAAGCTTACTTCTTGATCAACCTTAACCTGGCAGTGAGCTACACTTCTCAATCTTTACATTACAAGACAATTACTAAATTCTTGAAGTTTAAGCCTTTCTCTGATCTTTTACCACACGAGACGGCTCCGTGAGGGCTCCGAGTTCGAGCCCTGATGGCAGCCCGCTCTGTCGATAGGTTTTGCAAAATCGGAAGGTGAATGACCTTCTACCATCTATGTCCTCTGTCCCATTTCGACCTCTCCTTCACCCCGCTCTTAAGCTCCTGGGTTATGCCAGAGAGTGACCGTTTGAGTTTCCACTGCAAAGCCGAACTTTTCCCGGTTCCTACGGAAGTCACCCTCCGGCGGGTCACTACCCAGAACCTCCTGGTCTGTGGCTCCAGCCAGTGACTATTACGCAACTCTGCGCGTTTCTTCCGCTTACGTCATCCATTTCTTCTTGGTATGTGCTTACAGAAGATCCAGTTAGCATTTGAGATGCTTGGTGCTCCCTCCCTATCCTAATCTAATTTGATACCTTCTCTATTATAATGTACTTATGTATTCTGCATTTATCTAAGAAAAAACCTTTTGCCTTTTTCTTTTCTTTTTACTTTCCTTTTCATTTTCTTTTATTTTTGTTTACCTACTTCCCGTTAAGCGCCTCTAAGTTTGAATGTACCGATTTAATTTTAACATTTAAGCTCCAATTTCTTACGATAAACAAATAATCGGTACGCCAAATTTCAAATTCGCTTGCGAAATATGATATAAATTACAAGCAGAAGTATCGTTGTAGCATAAAATTTGAAATAGAGTAACAATTTTTTTTTTTTCCTTTTAAAAAGCTGGACTATGAGATCTTCATTATTACGCATTTTATTTACTTATTATTGATTTTATTATTTTATTTGAGATGTTTCAAAACATTAATAATCACCACCGCCATCATCATCATCATCATCATCATCATGAATTATAGCAAGGCAGCTCCGGGGACAGTGACCAACCAACGGGGTTGCACATGTACGTAATGTAGCTGGATGATCATACAGTAGATACGAAGGAATGTGGTCGCCATCGTTCCTCCCCAGCTGGAATATTGATATTTCCGTGACATAACTACAGTGCCTCAAATTCACACACAAATTGGTAGACTCGATTCAAATGGATCCCCAAGGAATTCCATAACACCCTTACACTGAAATAGCAGTTTTCAGGGGTTCGCCAATTTTCGTTCTCCAATATTCATATAAAGATTGAAATGATGGCATTGGAAACATGCGTCTAAAAATTTAATTGCGTGAGCAAGAGTGAACGTTGTCCGGTTAACCAGAGAAGCCCTCCTATTTTTCAAAATTCAAACCCTATTATTGCATCCAAATTTCATGCCTGAAGTAAAAGTAAAGGCTGCCTACAGAAGCCACAATTTCTATGACACCTTAATCCACGGAGGAGAAATTCATCATTATGTTTAGGAAAGCTGGCGAGAAGTTCTTAGGTAAAGGGCTGCAGATATTAATGAGAGTGATCATTTGCGTCCTCCAGGAATTTGTTCACGAAATAAAGAACGATTCTGAGACTGACTTGAGAATATTTTCCAAGTCCTTAGAAAAGAAAACTCTTGGGAGGGGACAGCGATTTTTAACGACTTCTTAACGAGGATAATTAGGAAGCTGGTTATACCGCCCAGAAGGGGGGAAACGACGCAGAGAAACTTCCAGAAGATCTGCACTTCTCTTGCTGATATCAATTACATAAATACAATTATACAAATTAGCTACAATATCATCTTGAGGAGCCCTACGAACCAGAATCTGTGTCAAGTCCGGGTTCAAGTCTTTCTGAAAACACTGACGCTTCCGTGAAAGGAATTTTTGTACGGAATTTCTTTGAAAAAGACGCAGTTCACGATAAAAGTAATTTTAATTTAATCAAACGAACTTTTCTACCTAGTCGCACTAGTTCTTGAGATGACTTTGCACGAAAAGTTAATGACAGTGAACAGATGATTGCGCTGCTTTGGGATTGTGAACCTAAACGCATTTTGAAATTTTTGTAAAGTCTATGAAATTGCATTTTTTTTAGTTACAATTATACGTCAATCAGCGTGCGCATAAAGCAACTCGTTAACCACTGCAAGTGTGAAGAAGAAAATGTCAATTGATTACATGCATGCTTACTTGTTTTAGGATATGAAATCAAATATAGTATGAGGGGCAACTGACCGTTGAACGCAAGTAAACTCTTTTATTAATTTTTACTATTATCAGAAGCAGTATATAACCACGATACAGTAGGAATGGCTGTAACGCAATTACATCATTTAACTCAATATCTTTATGGCCTATAGTGGTTTGCGCATGCGTATACCACGTGGAAGACTGTATTCGAAACATCACCGCTTTACACATTTAATTGTATTTTGTTAAGTCGGTTAGTTCTAAATAGTTTGCTGTTTATTAGAAAAATTAAATTTTAGCCTTGAATATTTTATATTTACTGAAATACTGTTATAAACTTTAAGGTTTCAAATGGAACAGTCTTTATATTATATTCTAAAACTTATTGTCACATATTTCACAAAGATGCTAGATGAAATACGATTTTAAAAATATTGCCAATGTATTTAGTATTTAGAATCATTACTGAGTGACTAAAAAGGTACTGTATGTTAATTCCATACAAGTTTCTACCACGTTCCTGGATTCCATTCAATATTTCGATAATGAGATTTCATTCGAAGTAGAAATTGAGACTTCCGAAATTTCTCCCAAAAAGAATTTTTAGTAAAACGTCTACGATTATGTGAATGTCAGGGAAGGGAGAGAGATGGAAATGGTTTTGTATGAATATCTGTGAATAGCATAACTGAAAGACGAAAACTGAATTACTCGTGGGATTTTTAGTGTTTACTTCTAGAATGAGAAAGGAATGGTACAAATAAAATGTTTATTGATTACTATTTTGATGTATGGTTAATCATTTTAGGTGGGTAAATGCATAATTTCTTTAATTGTTCCATTTATACTCATAAAGTATTCCAATGGTCATATCAGCGGCCGTTATCCTTTGGAGCATATCGAAGGTGTTAATTCCTATTCGTTGGTTTTAATCATTAGATCACGCACACATTCGCACTCTCATTCAATTTTCCAGACACTGGGGAAGATGGGGGGAATTATCTTTGTCGGAAAAAATCCCCACCCTCACCGCCGGGAATCGAACCCCTAGTACGACAGGCAGTTGCTTTACCGACCGAGCTACGGGGCCGACCATGAATAATATTGTGAATAACTGAAACTGAGCGATTCGTTGGAAATTTAAACACGTAACTTTCATCACATGCAAGATGATATATGGCGAAATATTTGATTGTAGATGCATGGATTATTAGTTAGTCACAGACCAATTGTTTTACGCCATTAATTGACTTTTGAACAACAATAAATTGAAATGAATTTGTTAATAGGTTTTAAATTTGTTGAACTCCATATGCAATTAAGGGTTTTTTACATGATGAGACTTCAAAAATTTCGTAACTTTTCTTTTTCCTTTGCTTTACTTTTTAAATTTATCTATCAGACGTAGTGGTAGTATGATAACATCTTTAATACACCTTTAAAGCCACTAACCATAAAATACGTACTTATATTCGCGTACCATGTGAAAGAAAAAGTAAAAAACGAAATTTCAGATTATTAAAATTTTAATATTCACCTTGCCTCCGAGGATGGTACAGAAGATTTTCAACAAAATACCCTCATAGAGAAGTACCCTTTGCAATGGAAAACTTTCATTTGCCTTTTCTTCCCCTTGATTCTCAACTTTGATTAAAAATCTATTTTGATAAAGATTACCACATGACAAATAAAAAATCTTTTAAATTATTTGTGAATAACTTATGGAACATCCTGAATTGGCTTAGTGTCATTTTTTATAGGTGGTAAGCCGTAAGACATACACAAACACTTAGTAAACAAACAGTGTAGACTATGTTAAAACATACAGTTTGTCTTGTTTTATTTCGAGGCATTAGTTATTTACAAGACTTTCAAATACTGGCTCTTTAAGTGCTGAATTACCATTCGTTTGTATTGCGTGATAACATGCAAATATAGGAATGTAAAATACAGCATAGCAACCACTTTGTAAAAGTTCGAATCCACAATCAAATGTGTAACGAAAATACTTCCTGAAAACACTTATATTAATTAAATGAAGCAGGTGGTGCAGCACTGCTTTCTTTATAGAGTACCTGAAATCTAACTTTACACGCCTTTTATGATCATGTTTTCTTAAAGCACGAAGCATTCTAGTATCGATTTTTGCTAATAATATTATGTAACAGCGTGCTTTCTTAAAATTAGATTTGGTATTAAAGTAATTGCAATCATGTCCATTGCAATAATATTGACAGCTGAATAATTCTCCCTTATTTCTATATTAGGATGCTACAGTTATATTAAAGTAAGTGCATTGCATCTAATACCAGAAAATTTTATTTGGTGAAGAGCTATGTGTATACAAGAAAGCTGTACACAAAGTTTTTATGGCTAATGTTAAAAATTATCACAGGCTTTATTTATGACTATAAGTTCCAGAAAATATCACTGACAGGACCACTAAAATAAGTAGCATGAAAAAACCATTTGCGTAAGTAATAATTATTTCGAATTTAAATGAAATGCACAATAAATTCATTCCTACTGGTTACTTCTTAATATAAAGTACACTAAATATGCATAAGGCGTTTTGTTGAATAGTTTATACAACAATAGATCTTCATGCGAGTGCAACACATTACAATTGTGCATAACCCAGTAATGATTGTTATAATTATCTATATAGACAGCAAAGATCTAAATAAACAACATACCTACATTTATGTATTGTGAAAATAAAAACATTACACCACTCTGTATTTTCCTTTCTCGCATCCGAAATATCTCGGCTGTAACATTTGTAACTGTTTTAGAAGCTCTGTAAAAGTATTATTTGCTTTACATTCAACATATTAAAAAATAGCAAAAGCACTATTTTTCCTACTAGAGAATCCTGAAGACTACTATAACAACGTAAGCAGAGAAGTAGGCGATTGTTTTGCAACAACACGTTTTTATATCAGAGTAGAAGACGTACAGAGATAAGTTTGTCTTTGCGAAGTTTAGATTTTCATTATTAAATTAATGCTATTTTGATCCCCAAGTCAACTCCCTAGCTACGACAAAGGTATGGTAAACCGATTTCGGCCATCAAGTCTTTTCATTAAAAAAGCTGAAAAGTACGTCATTATTATCTCTTGTATGAAGCAGACACAGAAAGAAAGGAAACCGATAAAGTAATAATCCAGACAGTGTATAAATTGGCAGGATGCCGCACTGGAGAAGATTTAATTTATAAATGAGTCTGGGTGACAGTTCTTAATTAAAAAAGACGAGCATGTAGCAGACTTGCATCCTTGACCGTTATCCCGTAAAATTTAGACAGGAAATTCGACTTCCTCAGAAAGAACACTACATCAAGTACGCCATTATGATATAGAGTTTACACTAATTGTTGTCTAGTAATTTAACTACCATTTACATAATAACCAAAAATCATAATAAATAAATAGCAATCGAGTATATGGTACTGCTGGGTGCACTCCACCGAATTGAGTGCAACTATTCGTATAATTGGAATTTGAAATATAAGTATAATTAATAATGTTTCAAACGTTTTGGAATACACCAGGTAAGGGGGCCAAAATATGTACGGCTGTGTTTAATTCCCATGGATAAATAAGTATCTTTTTACTAATTAACAATTTACTTAGATACTATTACAGTTTAGGGTTTATTTTTTCTTTGTGGTGAAATCTGTAGGTCTGTCACTAATGTGTAAATACTTGTGTACACTTGTGTAGTTGTGTGGGGTACAGGATGAGGTTATCTCGTGCACAGGAGCCTACGAGAAATCTATTGTGGATACCATCCCTCGGGAGCAACGAGTAAAGAAACCACAGTAGGTCTAAGACCAGAGGCAATCAGAGACGCGCTTAAGTACCTAATGGTTCCTAGCTCAAAGGCCTGTACTGGAGCCACCTATAGAGGGCGATAAAAAGCCCACAAACAGAACAGCGCTCTAGTGTCTATGGGAAGTACTATTCTCACTGAGCAACAACCGCGTCACTTGCCCGGTACGAAAATCTACATGCGTACCTCAAAGAACTGCAAGAAAAGCAATGAAAAATGATAGAACCAAACCCAAAATTTGCCTACCGACGTGGGGAAAACACGAAAAGTCTGAGATCAAAGAGGCGGTCGAATTGAATCGAAGCTGAGAAAGTAACTGTGTATTCGTTCAATACTAAAAAGTAAATATGTAGACGAGAATCACCTAAATACAAGCTTTAAGTTTTATGTGAAAACAGGAACAAGAATTACAAGTTGGATGATGGTTTTATATTTATAGCCTAGCTGGTGATTTTTTTTTAATAATCTTTGCAGTTTTCGCCACCAAGATTACTCCAGGAAAATTTTGTTTATTAACAAAATAATGAAGGTCCCAAAGACAGTGTATCCCCGCGACGCAACAATAGCTATGGTTGGTTGATATGAAATAATTGATGCACCTGATAGTTTGAAGGTCCAAAACATCTTACGAACGTCAACATTTTTATAACAATTAAATCTTGCGCCACATCCTGGCAGATATTTTGCGAAGAAAATCAAGGACCACTTCGTCGAATCCATCTACTACAGCTGCTCGTAATTGTATCGTTTTGTTATAGCGGTCACTTTTCACTTTATGCTTGATGTAGTTCTAGGGATAATCACTACATATTGAGATGTGCGTACTTCATGGACATGCAAAGATGCTTGATCATGAAGATCTTCTTCCGACCCGAATTCAGGTGTCAACACACTCGCAATGTGTGGCGCTCCATCCTGTTGCAAGATCACAATATGTTCATATTCGCGTGTACCAACCATTCGCTAAGCATTTTCTAGTACGCTGGTCCATAAACAGAACTGTGGAAGAAAAAACGCCGAGTTTTACCTTTATAAACATGCAGTACACAAAAAGTGATGACGTTCTCTACTCATGCACAAACTGTTCTACAAATGTTATTCAGGAATGCATTTCATGTTATTCGAGTTGAAAATTGAAGAAGTTTTCTTATTATCAATTTTCTTGTAGGTGTCAGGGGTATATGGGAATACAGTAGAATTTAACCATAACCATTAGAATAACCATTACCCGTTCTAGAAAAGTATAACAATGGGAAAATTCGGGCAAAGAACATTTGCGAAATAGTTCAGTCTACACACACACACACACACACACACACACACACACACACACACACACACACACACACGCACGCACGCACACACTTGAAATAAATTGTTCGTTTTGAGGAGTTAAACATTTTTATTTAGTAAAGGTTGTCTCTTCAGTGACAGTTGGTCGCATTGTGTGCAAGGGAGTTGGTGGACTTGTTTTTAAAGAGACAGTTGAGAATCGCAGTGAAGCAGCAAGAAGCATGGCAGTTGCAGCTAGTTTTATTGTAATACGTTTTAGTGCTGAAACTAGTAATATACTTAGTCCACATTCTTCATAAGTATATGTGCAAAGTGTTTAGTAAATGATAAGTACGAAAGTGTACTAGTTTTGAGAAAGTAAATTAAATACATCACGATAAGCGTCAAGCATTCATTCTCCTGACAATCTGCCTATTCGTCTTCATACAGTCCATTTAGGTTGTGAGTTTTGATTTGACGGCCACAACTCATACCACGACGGACACGTCTCTATGCCTTACATTTTACTAGTTGTGCAAAAATTATTCAGAATAAAGAAAACTTCTTAAGAACAACGACAGAAAATCCCATATATACATTTCATTTGCCATGAAATAGCTATACCATACAAAATTGTCTCCCATTTTTGGGAAAATCCAGATTTTCAGAAACTATAATAGTAGTTTGGGATGAGCGGATTTTCTTGAAATTCTAAATATCATATCGTTGAGGGTGATGAACTTCAATGGTAAGTTTGGTACTTAACCAATATTTTTTGTCATTTTGAACTATGGCATTTTCAAGTACGAGAGCAAGCACTTACTTACATATACACCCACGGGCACATATGTAGTCTTTTTTGCTAAAAGTACATTTTATAGGGTTAAAGATTCCTAAAACATATTTCTGGTGAATTCTAATATCAAAATTTTTGGTTGCAGTAGAATACTTCTAATTCTATACGTATTAGAGTAAACAAAACATTTTTTCGCAATATTGCAGAGTTTTATAACAATAATTTTAGTGTGTGGGGAAGCTATGTAAATATAAAACATTAGCATCTCAGAAATGCAGTTTTGTTCCCTTTTTTTGTGTAATACGTGACGTATGAAAGCTTATAAAGAATAATGATCAATTAAAGGGTAATTAATAAAACTAATGTAGTGACACATGCCTAGAGAATCTAAAGCTTTGAAAAGTGACCTGAAATACTTTGTCACAAAGTTGTAGTCCCTCGTGACGCGTACTAACAGGTATTCCCCCTGCTGCTGGTTTTTTTTTAAAAAAAAACACACCTGGGGGAGGTTGACTTTGTTAGCACACAGGATGGAACAAGGCGGTAATCGAATACGAGACCCGAGAACCTCATTAATGTGGCGACATTGTGCTCTCCGGAAATTAAACGAGCCTTAAAAATGCTACATTTGAGCCTAACAATTTGTGTCCGCAGTGCCGGAAAGTGTTGGTGTACCCTACTGACTTCATTAATATAAAGTGGACAGTGCGGTATCGGGCAGGCAGGCAGGCAGGCGGGCCGGCAGGCCACTGGGTGTTCCAGACACATGTGCCCCTCATCTTGCTACAGACACATCATTAAATAAAGCTCCGATAATCACCTGCAACCCATGTGCTTCCGTAGTTTCGATGCTTAAGTGTGTGTTCTCTTTTCATTGTCCTCCTCTCTCACTGTACAAAGCAAACTCGGAGCAGAAAAAATTAATCCATTGCCTTAGATTGAATTAGTATTCTTACGATCTCTACGCATTCCAGTAGCAAGTAGCGGAAGTCGCACATTCCAGACAGGAAATACACGTTTGGAGACTCCCTGAATTAAAAAGAGATGTGAAGTACTGCACACGCAGACAAGTATTATTCTATCTTATTCACGTTAATCGTCGTAAAATTTTGCTAAAATAGTTTTATTGCACACTTCTTTGCACATTTCGTAAGAGAATACTGTAGACCTTAAGCTAAGTCAGACTTTTAAAGAGCAGGTCGTTACATGGTCACTTTTAAATTTCAGTTTATGCACGATCAAGAGAAAGAAAGAAAGAAAGAGAGAGAGAGAGAGAGAGAGAGAGAGAGAGAGAGAGAGAGAGAGAGAGAGAGAGAGAGAGAGAGAATGCGTAAGGGCTTCCTATTTGATAGAAGTATAAGTATTTTAACATCGAAAGCAGCAACAAGAAATATCACGAGAGAGAGAGAGAGAGAGAGAGAGAGAGAGAGAGAGAGAGAGAGAGAGAGAGAGAGAGAGAGAGAGAGAGAGATGAGAGAGAGAGAGAGAGAGAGAGAGAGAGAGAGAGAGAGAGAGAGAGAGAGAGAGAGAGAGAGAGAGAGAGAGAGAGAGAGAGAGAGAGAGAGAGAGAGAGAGAGAGAGAGAGAGATGAGAGAGAGAGAGAGAGAGAGAGAGAGAGAGAGAGAGAGAGAGAGAGAGAGAGAGAGAGAGAGAGAGAGAGAAAGGAATACGAGAACTAAATTGTCTGTACAGTAGAATGTAGTGCATTTCTTAGTTTTTTTGTGGGGTGACGTCCTCCAACGTCAAGTCAGATCGGATGATCGTAACGAGTTACATTACTTACCCAAAAGTGCAAAAGTGAATCACAATGAATAAAACTTTAGAGCGAACTCCCACAAAATTCAACTTATGATCTTCATTTACTATATAAATATATAAAATACATGGAACTAAAACAAACCATTGCAGCCATTTTTGAGGACATCGAAATTATTTGATGAAGTTTCATTCTAAAGATAGGTTTCCGGCAGAATAATTCGCTTGGCAATCTTTTATGCTGCTTACTCAAAAAGACGATAAACAAATTCTAATATGGATAGAGCCAACATGAAAAATTCAATACCATGGCCGGGATTTGAACTACGGATCTCCTGATTTCCGTCCGGTCGCTCTAATCCATTGAGCTACCATGGCCAACGTGCCATCCTGACCTTAAATTCTCCATTTGACTCATATATTCCCAGTAAACCACTAAAGGCTCTAGTGGACGGAAACCAGGAGATCCGTGGTTCAAACGCCGGTCATGGCATTGAATTTTTCATGTCTCTATCCATACAAAACCTTAGCCCATCAACGGCTAGTGTGAAGAAATGATTAATTTCAATATGTTCAAGTTCTTCTCGGGAAGTAAGTCAGGTGAAAAGACGATTAGAAATCGACGTTCCTGGAGTGTGCATCTCTCCCATCATCAGGATATTTATTAAATGTTATAAGCACAAATGAAACACTGGATATACCAAAAATATAAAGAAAGAAAAACACTATCAAAATTCGCATTACTGAACAAAAGACTGTTTTCAGTAAATTAAATGACAGGTCAGGAGATGGCGTGAGTATAGAAAATTAATTGGGTCAAAGAAACGTAACTGCTGAACTTGATTATCAAGCTGTATAGATCTGTGCACCTTAAATCAACGGATTTCCATGTTTAACGCCGGTTTCCAAGAGAAATTTAACTGAAATCCAGCATCAGGATTAAGCGTGCTCCTCTCGGAGGAAATGGCCAAAGCCTCCTTAATTCTCCGCTCCCAGTAACTGTTGCATTTTAACAGGATAGTCGTCTCCCGAAAGGCTCTATGGTCGTTTTCATAACAATGCTTTGCCAGCACAGACTTCTCAGGTTGCATTAAACGAATGCTCCGTGCATGTTCGTTTATTCTCGTAGCGATGGTCCTTCCGGTTTGTCCTATATACGGTGTCCCATTTTCATAGGGAATGCGGTACACCCCCGGAACTTGGAAGTCCAGTTTGTCTTTCACTGGCCTCAACAGATGTTTAATCTTCGGAGGTGGCTTGAGGATGGTCCTGATGTTGTATTTGGCGAGAATTCTGCTGATTCTGCCGGATAGATTGCCGGTAAACGGTATGCAGACAGTAGCGGTAGGCTTATCTGACGCTTGCTGTATTACAGGTTTCCCTTTCTTAGCTTCGGTGATCGAGGCTTCAACGTCATATTCGGAGTAGCCGTTTTGACGGAAAGTGAGTTTCAGGTGCTGTAATTCTTGTTGTAAGTGGCTGGTATCAGAGATAGACAAAGCTCTGTGGGCCAGTGACTCGAGAACTCCAAGTCGTTGAGACTTATGATGGAAACTATGAGCGTTCAGATAGAGATCGGTGTGTGTAGGCTTGCGATATACAGCATGCCCCAGTGTACCGTTGCTGTTTTTTGAAAAAAAATGTCCAGGAATGGAAGAGTTCCATCCTTCTCCACTTCCATGGTAAACTGTATTTGAGGTCGAAGGCTGTTGAGATGCGCAAGAAAGCTAGCAAAGTGTCTGATCCATGTGGCCAAATAACAAAAGTGTCGTCCACGTATCTGTAGAAATGAGATGGTTTAAGGGGAGCTGTGGCAAGTTATGTTCTAGGTGTTCCATATAGAAATCAGCTATAGGAGGTGACAAAGGGGAGCCCATTGCTACTCCGTCTGCTTGTTCATAGATTTATAATCGTCTTTTCAGCTGGCTTGCTTCCCGAGAACAACTTGAGCATATAAAAAGTAGTCTATTGGGTACTTTTCTGCAAAATGTGTTACAGCCTTGAAAGGAGTTGAAGGCGCGCGCACTCACATGCAAATACAGAGAGGCGCACACATATACACATATGCAACTTTTTCTAAACATGCTTTTTTTCGGAAACAGTAGACCTTAAAACGTGTAGATACATTCACTACAATGTTGACATTTAATTTTTGGGTGGAATGCAATAACTTTTCTACAATGCTATTAGAAAGAGAAGAAAGTTGGTAAATAAGATCACTAGATATCTTCCAAATAAATTATACATCTCAACACACCAAATAACCCTTCCGTGAGAAAGCCTTTAAAACAACAGTAGGAATGAAAATAGTATAACAAATACTTTGCAGATAATGAAAGCAAGTGTACTCCATCTCAGGCTAGTTTAATCCCGCTGTAAACAACAAGGCGGAGATGACTCACCTCGCCACGTGTTAGACGGTACATGCACGCACATTAGTTTTGCAACACTAGCAGTATATAGCAGTGCTACGTTCTATAGAATAAATAAATAGAGGAGGGTTACACATTAACTTACTAAATCTATGAGTTGGTTCATTTCTGAAAAAAAGATCTTGAACTTTACGGCATACAGCACTTTTCGTAAAAATGTCGTATTTCTCCACGCGCTGTTTGCATTTACCTGATTTTCCCGGTGTTGTTAGAGTCCCGGATGCTTGCTGTTCCATTCTAATACTACGTACACTACTTACGAAAACATAAGGAATCACCACTTTCTTTCTCAATGTTTTTATAGACGATTCGGGGTTTCTTTCTTTAAACACCGCGAAACAATGTGCAATCATTCGCCTCTCGCCAATTATAAAGGTTTGCCTCGATTGTGTTTTATTTTGGCTGAAGCACCGGGCTGCTCCATGATGAAAAGCTTAGTGAGTTTGAATTGCATATAGCTAAGTGTTCTTGACCTTGGTGTTAAATATCATAAGTAACTCAACACTATATACAGAAACATCTTAATCAGCATTCAACTCGATACAGACATATTTAGTAAGAGCTGCCTGGTATATGAATGGAAAAATATTATATAATAGCAGTGCCCTTTAGTAATTGTTAAATAAAATGCAGCTTAATTTAACATAATAAGTGAACAGTGTGTATAATTTCACCTGTCTTCTTTCTAATCTGTATATATTATACAGAACACATCTATGTGGTATGTGAAGCAGAAACATAAAATGTGAGGCTATTACGTTTATAAAAATAGAAATATTTGCATACTTTTCTCTCTCCGAAATTAGCTCGCTCAGAGCAGTGACCAGAAAACTACTTACAGTACTGTACTTAAAGGAGGGGTTTATCGTACGCATACAAATGAAAGAATATGGCCATAAAAACAGTTTAACTGTTTTCTTTGCCAATATTTCTGTCTCTGTCTCTCTTCCCACCCATATGTTTACAACAGGATCAAACTATGTAGGTTGACACAGATTATAACCTGGACTATCCCTAATGCCAACTGTTTGGCACGAGTGAAAGCACAAATATAGCTGCCTGGTACCATGATCTCTGTGTATGTGTCGAAGCATCCATCAGCAATCACAAAGAGCAGAGGTGCAGTTGCCTAGCACTAAGGCCTGTATAGTCTCGAAATGAAGCAGATGGTATGGTTAAGAGATAATATTTAAAAGGTTAAATATCGGCCACACACAGATCCGTGAGCTATCTCTTTAACAGAACGGGATGGGTCAGGCTATTTCATCTGTGGCCCGCATTCGGGAGGCCCAGGTTCGATTCTCGTGGCCCACCCACCTGACCCATGGGTATTTTCAGGGGTTTTCCTGGGTTGCCAGGCAAATACTGGGTAAGTTAATTACATTCCCCGAATTTCCTCTCCACCCATTTCATCATATCACGCCATCTCTCATCTGAGTCTCTTTCAGGGTGGGCGGGTGCCTCGGTGGTGCATGGCAGGGTGATATATTGCTTGTAAACACTTCCTCCCTTCTCCTTTCTCGAGGCCGACCTGATGGGACGTTTTTGGACTATGTCGGTTGGAATGGCATTTGTACTGGCCTGCCGGGGAGATTCTAACTGGTAAATACGAGGGCTGTTCAATAAAGAACGATCACAGTTTTTACTCGTCCTCATAATTTTGACGATCCTTATCAAAACAGTAGCTCCTGAATGCGATGCACTTGTCCCAGCGTTTCTGCCAGTCTTCAAAGACATGCTGGAAACCATTTTTGAGAGATCCTTCAAAATTGCCTCCGCAGCCTTCACCACTGCTTCTGACGATGGATAATACCTCCCACGAAGGCATATCTTTAAGTTAGGGAATAGAAAAAGTCACATGGGACCAAATCCGGACTATGGGGAGGGTGAGGGATGCACTTCACTTGATTTTTGCAAGATATACAGCAACAACATTGGCAATATGCGGCCGCGCATTATCGTAGTGCAGCATCCAGCCTGCTTCACGGAAATGTGGTCTTTTGTGCCTGCTATGGACTTGCAATGTTTTCAGAGCATCCCTGTAGTATTGTCCAGTTACTGATGTGTGTGCAGATACGACATGCTAATAAACCATTCCATGAATATCAAAGAATGAGATGACCATAACTATGCCATCAGCAGAAACCACTTCTTTTTTTTTGGGGGGGGGGGGTTGGTGATGAAGGAAATTTCCACAGAAAGCTTTGCTGTTTGCTCTCAGAATCAAAATGATGTAACCAAGTTTCATCAGCAGTGATTACGTTAGAGAGTAACTCCGGATGTTCCTCTAACATCAACTTTAACTGCTTGCAGACCTGCATGCGAATGTCCTTTTGTTCAGGTATCAACAGTCTTGGAACCCATCGCGCACAAACACGTCTAGTGCGTAATGTTTCTGTCACCAACTTGTGGGTGGCACCCAATGAAATGTTCAGTATTTCAGTAAGTGATCTTAAGGTAATTCGTCTATCCTCTCTCACAATTACAGCAGCAGTGTTGATGTTTTCTTCCGTAAGAGCAGTAAGTGAAGCACCGGGTCCACCTTCCTTTGAAATTGATTGTCTACCGTCTTTAAACATTTCAAACCACCTTCGAGCTGTGCTGTAGGGAAGAGCACGCTCTCCATAGGCCTCCTGTAATATTGTATAGGCCCCAACTGAAGATTTGTTGAAACGAACGCAGAATTTCAAAGCCGCATATTGTTCCTCGCGTGTTGCCTCCATTGCAGCGGTAGACGATACTGAGTATGTATGAACTTTCCTGGTTCTCACTGGCGGGAGCCAGGAGTTCAAAAATAAAACTACTACGGCGTGTTTGTTTCACATTAAGCTAACAAAATATAGTAAGATTGAATTTTAGTGCGAAAAGTTATGAGCGTAGAAAATTTATGATCATTCTTTATTGAACAGCCATCGTAGTAGGCACTTGCAGGGTCGTGACTCCATAGGACGGCCGCTCTCTGTCTCCTTTCGCCTCATCCTCCTCCCGAGGATGCCCACTCGGGGCTTAGATACAGTAAATCACAGGTTTCGTTGCCGAATTCCCTCCGCAGTAATCCTAATCCTACCTCTTTAAAAGATCCATCGCGATATGACACGCAGTTAAAGCGATGTAAACTGCAGAGTGAGGGGGGGAGGGTCAGGGAATGATTGCGATCTACGGCAATAAAACGCTTTTGTTTTTCTCTCATATGCACATAAGCCAGTTTCCACGTGGAACATAACAGTTCATATCGCACTGTAAGCAGAAGAAACAAGGATAGTCTCTGTATTATAAAACCTGTAAATTAAATTGTAATCTTTATAAACAGTTTCGTTTATAAAGATTACAAAACATCACACATGAAGCTGTACAGTGAGGAAAGAGAGGAATGAGAGCTGTAGAGAAAGAGAGATCATGATGGCAAAGAGAGGAAAGGAGGAAATATTGAGAGAGGGGGCTGGGAGGAAAAGCCTCCTCGTTTAACGGAATAATGCGAATGGAGCTTTGGTTCCTCTAGGGTTAAATATTTTTATTTAAAAGCTTTAATGCTTCCATGAGTACAAGAGACTCCTCTCAGATGTCCCCTAGAGAGGTCCAGTGCTACTTGACGCATGTACGTCGTGTGTGTCGAGCATTAGGTGTCCACTAGGAAAAGAAATATGTTGAGCCTTTGTTGTGTCAGAATCGATTATAGATTTGGTAAAGTGTAGCAGCAGGGATGGAAATACTAATGGAAAGATGAGACACCTGCAACTGACAACACCCCGTGACAGCTAACACAAAGACACTTGTGTATTTGATGGGTTTTCTTTCCTTTTCAGTATCTAAGAAATATCACAGTCTCAGGAGGTCTCATTCCTTTAAAATAACCATGGGTTTTATATGAAAGTTTCCGAATAGTTAAATAATAATTAGTGTTACAGCCTGTAGGATCTAGGCTTACCAGTCCCGTTTCCAAGTGTGTGCAATCATTAGTGTGCGATCATCCAGGCGGTGCTTTCAAAAGTAGTCAGCAGCATATCTCTCCCGATCATAAAATTGCTTTTCGTGATCGACGTACTATTACATACGTATCATGGTTCGTCAAATGTAGCATAATGCTGAGTGAGTACCGATTCCATAAATGGGGACTAAAATCACCATCCAAGGAGATGCCTCCAAAATTACCACCACGAATTTCGACATTTAAGTACGCTTAGGAGTGTCTTTACCAAAAGAAACAAAACTTGCAGTACCATTTTACTCAGATCGGTAAACATAGCAGAGTAGCCTGCGTAATATCCCGGGTTCAGTTCCTGTCTAGGTTCAAGGAGTTTTCGTTTTACGAAGAAGGTTTCCTTATATGCAATGGTCCTTATATGTTATGGTGTAAAGATGTTAGTTACTTCGTTCATACAATCTTCCAGCACTGCCATTAGTCAAATACTATAGCTTATGTTCCAAAACTTATACCTACCTACTCCAAAAAGTATTCGTCTTATCACACAGCATATAACAAACACAGTCACAAAAACTTAGATCAGAAACGAACAATAACTAATGCCTTACATCGGTTAATATCTAGCTTTAAAAATAAAACACAATTTGGGTTCATATATTGCTTAATTAGTGAACATCTCTATTGTCCTATTGATGCGAAACAATTTTTCGTATAGTAAACAAGATTCCAGATATGGTACCGCACTGACACCACACCTCTTCCCTTTTCTTATTCAGTTGTGTTTCGTCCACTATCGTTGACAGTTCCATCTGTGTTTTCAAAGCTGTTGATTGCTATTAAACTAATATGTTTCGAAAACGTTGTGAAACTACAAAAGAAGAGAAAGAAATTTGCATCAAACCATTTAGAAAAGGAAAAAAAGTCAAGAAATTGAAGAAACCATTGGAAGACTTGCCAGTACGGTAGAGACTATTATATACATGTATGATCAGAACAAAAACCTTACGAAAATCAATCAAGAAGCGGTCGTCCTGTAGTTCTATCCGAGATGGAGAAATGACAGTTACCTAGAGCAGTCAAGAAAAATCTTAAACTAAGTCCTCTAAAACTTGCTACTGCAGTTCGAACACACACAGGAAAATCCGTTTCATCACAAACTATAAGAAATATGCTTTATGAAGCTAAGTATGGAGGCCGAACAGCCCGTAGAAAACCATACATCAGTAAAATCAACAGAAAGAAACGAGTTGCTTTTGCAAAAGAACATAAATACGATGGGTTTGATTTCTGATAGGAGGTTGTATTTACTGGCGAGAGTCAATTTGAGCTTTTTAAGTCAAAAGGGCGAGTAATATTGTGCAGAAAAAAAGAATTGTCACTTCCAGGAGAAACATGTAACAGCTTCAGTTAAACATGGAAACAGATCAGTAGTTGTCTGGGGCTACATGAATGTAAATGGTGTGGGAGATTTGTGTTTTATTGATGCAATTATGAACCATAAGGTTTATATAAATATCTTAAAAACACATCTGTCCGAATTAAATGAGTCTTTCTGAGAATTATATTTTCACACAAGATAGTGATTCAAAACACACAGCTCTAGATGCAAACGGTGGTTGTTGTATTATACACCACGATGGATGCCGACACCACCGCAATCCCCAGAACATGAATCCAATAGAGAATTTATGGAGTATACTAGATACAAATGTTGGGAATCATCAGAAATATAATATAAAGGATCTACAGAACGCTCTACCATAAGAATGGCGTAGAACTACAGTGGAAACAAGGAAAATGCATGAGATTATAAAGTGGAATGGAGGGTCTACTAAGTACTCCATAAGCAGACGAATACTTATTTTGCATGCTATATTGCATATGTTACTTTCTGCTTTTTTAGATTATAGTACATATTTCTCAATTCTGTTCTGGTTTATGCCACCCACATTCATTGCTGGTAACATATCAGCGTTTTCTCCACTATAAGAGATAAAATGGTATCCATGTAGTCGGTAATACTGTAGGAGTAAGTAAACTGTCATTATCTATTGTTTTAAGATCTATTAGATATATTGATTTACGTTGAAGAGAGTATTTTGGAGCACAAAATTTATATTATGTTTTAGATCGTGTGTTATAGACGGTCAATATCTTGAAATTCTTTGAATAGCTCTTCCAACAAATGCTTTAAAAAGGAAGTGAATCGTAAAATTGAGCAAAATGTCTTTCGGTGGGGAGGACGCTTATTTTGCTTTACTTAATTTTGTTCATTTTTTGATTTTTGTAAAAATTCGTATGGAAATATCTTAGGATTGAGCAAAGTCAGAGCAAAAATTGGAAGGCGAGATTTAATAAATAAAGCAGGCATTTATTAAATTCCTGTCACTGGTCGAGTCTTTTATGCCCTACAGAAAAGTTTACTGTACATCGATTATCGACTGTCGAAGCGCTTAAAGGCCGTGCTTGGATTATAGCGGTCACCTCAGGAACCTTCAACTAGATATGTTTTCTGGACTTCATGCAACGTATGCTATGAATTATTGTTACAGTCTAAATACCAGAAGTGCAAATAAATGGTAAGATACAGAAGCAGTTTATTTATTCACTTAAGGTAATTTGCTGCAGGCCGACCATCATTAGACTCCATTAAATTTACTGTCAACTTTAATAGTGTTCTTAACAAGCAAGGGTTGCTATCCTCCCATCTTGAAGTAGCTGTCCAGGCGCCTAAGGTCGCTTCGTCGCCCTTTCCCTAGGTGGTGCTATGAAGCTTACGTGGTGCACCGAGTGACAATATATTCAACCTTTACACGTCTCTGCAGCTTCGCGACTCTGCTATTTAGGTAATTCCAACCCCATCCTCCCTGTAGGATCGTGCTGGGCAGGTATTCCTTACTCCACTTCACATCACTGATATTGTTTATCCTCATACAACAACCACGTATATTCTGAGAAAAAGATCTCAGTTCATCAATGGAGCAGCTGGTAGCAGATACACTGGGGAGCGAGATTGAAACCACGTCAAAGGAGGTGCACGGATCAATTCAGCATCAAGAACAAGCACATTCAAATGTTAAGAGCAATTATTTTATTTTATTTGTATTACTCACTATCATCGAGGACTAGAATGCAACGCACATGTGTGAATTATCTGGGAAGATTTCCTTTCCTATTTCCAGACTCATCGTTCTGCAATTATTCACACGAGAGGCTATACCTCATACCATATTGTTAGCTTTACTCAGCTGTATACAATGCATAAGCATTGCTGATTTGTGAACCATACTGGTTATACCTTTTATTTGCAGAAAATTCGGCAACGGTAGAAATATAATATACATTCTTGATAATAACTTCCCAGGTTTATCCGCGGCTCGTTGTTACGAAGGGGGAAGCCGAGGGAAACACCATCAGCTGCATATGATTGAGAAATAATAAAACGACGATTTCAAATTCCAGTTTTTTGCTCTCCTTCTCTATCCTTTCCCCACTTTGTAGCACCATTAAGAGGAAAATTTCACGCACCTTCAAACGCCTATATTAGATTTCTAGTCCTGGGGTACACCAGAGGAAAAAAATAGCTAGGTCTTTACGACTCAATCGTCGTACGTTCATGGCTTTGGAAATCCTCCTGAGAAAAACGTCTGTAGACTGCTTCAGTGGTCTGGTGGTTGGCGTGTTAGGTTCCATATTTGATACCCAGCAGCGCTTTTCACCATGCTCTACAGATTATGGAAATATAAACGCGAGTGTGTGAATTTAATGCAAAATCCAAAACCAATAGCCAAACAAAATCCACACCTCTATAAGGGAATATATTGTTAAGTAATTGCTCCTAAGAAATACATTTATTTATTTATTATTAATATAAAGCGTACACTGAGCTCAATATAAGTTTAAATACGAAAAACTACGATACGCTTTAAGAAGAGGGTCATTAATTTTGATGGACAATACAATTTTAATTGATTTTAGCAAAATTCTTATATTTAAAGCGTGATGTACAGTAATCGGATCTCATACACCTTTAAAGGGATATAAAGTTTACCAGTCTCGCAGTATATAACTGCTGACGTCAGTCCCGGGGACAACACGCAGGGATAGTCCGGTTCGCAACGCGTCGCTTTTGTTTCATTCAAAAGTTTTGGGTCTTATCAACAGCCATTATCAGCTTGAAGAATACAACTTAGAACTGTCTAGAAGCAGTCGAGAAGGTGTGTGCAAAAATGAACAATATAGAGATTGCACCACCTACCAAACGAGCAAAAAATAAATTGTCCCGTATTCAACACAAAAAATACTGGATTTTCAGTGCTGCGTAATATAATAAATAAACTAAGTCTCGGACAAACACATCAAACCCTTTTTGGATCTGAAGATTTTCAAATACCATAATAAACTGAAGTTTGGCATTTACAGAAAAAACACACATGTGGATAACTATATCAAAGCAAACAACTACAATACAATTTCACATCAATTAGCGGTGTTTCATTGTTTAATTTACATACTTATAAATGTTCCAGTGCTTGATTCTGAATATCAATTATAATACCAACACATTTTACATGTTGTGGAAATTAATGGTTTCAAGATATCAACCATGCTTAAAATTATTAATGAGCATATATACAAAAATCACATAAAATCAATTACTACCTTAAATAAACCAGAAACTAAAGTTATATATTAAGAAGTTTACTTATCATCCTTGGGCTTTTAATAAATTTAAAAGAATCTTTCAAAATTATAATAGAAAATTAGCCCGAAAAATAATTTCAGTCTCAAGAATTTACTAAAGAAACCTTTAAGCAACACTATCGACAAATTAAAATTATCTGGAGTATACAAAATACCTTGTAATAACTGTGAATATATTGGAAGAACTAAGAGAAGTCTTAAAAATCGTCAAATGGAGCACTTGAAAAATATAAAACTTGAACAAATAGATAAATCAGCAGTTGCCAATCACTTGAAATGTAACCATGAAACTGGACAAAATATACAACCATTAAAACATGTACAATCTGTTAGTAAACTGGATATTTGGGAAAAAATTATATTCTAAATAGTGAAAAAAATATTTTGAATTTTGATATACCAGCATTTAATAGTGTTCTACAACTTATTAAACAAGTCAATAAAGTCAACATCGATGAAGCTCAATCAACTATTATGAAAACATATACTATAGATCAAGTTAAATTTAACTCAGATTTTAACCAATCTAGGACAACCATGAAGCAGAGGGAAGAGAAAGTACATCTACTTCAACAGACAGCTGGTAACCATGGTATCGTTCCAGAAACGGAGATAAAGGAAGTACATTTGCCTCAACAAACATCCAAAAGTTTAACTTCTTCACTTCCAGAGACGATGCAACTCTAACCTGTTAATATCCAAGGTGATAACCAATCATCTATGCCCAGTAAGATTTGTACCAATTTTCCAGTCACAAAGGTTGGCATCAGAAATCAGGAGACCTCCAATGGGCGGAGTCTCAACTTTCTTGGAGAGGCAGAAGAACGGTCTAAGGCAGTAGTTGCAGCAGACTTCACTGAAGATGACCCGAACTTGGGTCGAAAAGTACTTTTGGAAGAAAGGTGAACATCGAACAGTCTGAGTGAGTACTCTTATAAATTAAGCATAACAGCTCCTCATAATTATATGAAATATATATATATCTCACTTTAAAACTTTGACAATTCTTAACATCAAAATGATTTGCACTACTCATATGCACCATTAACGTCATGTGACGCTGAACGAACTTTCTCCCAATATTTTTATATTGTTTCAGCGAGAGGCGCAGAAATTTCACATTCGACAATTTACGTATGTACATGGTTGTTCACTGTAATTCCCGCATCGAAAGCAATGAGGAGGATGGCATATTGTAAAGTAGCTTACACTTTGTATCCGAACCGTACTGTACACACACAGCGCATCGATATACTTGTTGACACAGATGTCTGTTGATGTCACGCTTGGCCTTGTATAGTACGTGTGCGCGTACATTGATTGCTAAGGTGTATGCGATCCGATGTCTGGTAATGTAACTTTTCATCAAAAGAATCTCCACTTTTAAGAGTTGGGAATGTCTAAGCCAGGACAGAAGTTATGTAAGTTTATACTATCACTGGAATATAGTACGGAGGTTGCGGATAATAATGTCGACTAGGCATTGTGTTGTGGTGAGCCGCGGCCGGTGCGTGGGCGCGGAGCTGTACGCTTGCAGAGAAATACAGAGAGAGGGAAACCGAGAGAGAAAGAGAGATATTCTTGAATTTTCTGCTGACATCGTGATTGTTATCGAACGATCCACTGAATCCTAGAACAGTGGTTGGAGGTATAAAAGTCGGCAAGGTGTTAGTAGTGAGTTAGTTGTTAGTGAACTGTTTATTGCGTGTGTGCAGCTATTTGAAGTGTACCCAAGTGATTTCTTTCGTTTGTTTACGTGTGATGAAGCAACGAGAGACCTTGAAGACTGCGTTGGTGTAGGTTACGCCCTTGTTCTGCTATCACGGTTGTACAAACCGTGATTTTACCTGTAGTGAGAGCATTTTAGATTTCTGCAAACAAGACTTAATTCTAGGAACCCACGAAGTCACAGTAATTCATTCTCTGTCCTTTTGGCGTTTGCGGACACCATTCAGACCATATTTTACCTGCCTGTGGCTAATGCTTGGTTTCTTATTTTGTATTTACCTGTAGTGATGCTGGTTTGTGTATGAATAACTTCAAGAAAGGAGTTCCCATGCTCGATGATGGTTTCAGAGTAATTTGGATATATGTACTTTATATAGAAGAAGAAATGCCTTATATTTTATATCACTCACCTAAGTTTTATTAGCAACGTGTGAAATTTCATACTGTAAATCATGCTAACACTAATCTGTTTCATATAACCTTCCCCCTCACCCTAATTGGCTAATGCTTTAGCACCATAGGCCATAGGCGGTGCCTTCTCTCACATTAAAACCTGCAGTAAACGTCATAATAATTGCCAGGACGATAGATAAAATCATACAAATAAGAATATGAAGGCATGCAAAAATACAAGTTTATAATGAAACTGAGCAAGTTGAAACTGAATGAATGAGCAGTGAAACTGAAGCAAGTTTATAATGAAAGGCCTTCGGCCTTTTCTACTGGAATATTTTTAAACCAGCATACATACCTTGCAAAAATGCTTGTCTTCCAGTCTTAAAAGACCTGTCACACCATACTTGTCGTGTGTCCTTCATTCACTGATGTCTCGTCAAGGTAGTATATTTTGCGATTTGTATCCTGGTATAGTCTGACTGTCCTTAAATAACGTCTTCACCACACAGCAATATCGCCCCTGGAGTGGTAAATTTTCCTGTTGTCTCAATTTCATGTCTCGATGTTCCTGCGCATCTAACACTCACACCTGTAAGTTCAGAGAGCAACTCTTCGACTTCTCTCACTGACAAGGATGGATTCTTCTCTGTGAATGCATTAAACACGTGCACCACCATCTTTTTCAGCGCTTTGTAAAGGTTTTCCCTTGCGAAAAACTGGCGGTACACTCTGCCATTATACCTATAATAAGTACACGCGCAATAAACGATCAATAAAATAATTTAGCTCTCTCACTCGGCACAACGCACCTTCGAATGGCGATATATGACTAATCCAGTTCAAAACAAAGTCAGTGATAAAGGTCATATAAACAAATATGTCATCACTACCGCTAAAGCACGTGCTATCTTGCCATGTGAAAGGCGGGCTCGAGAGCAAAGGAACCTACTCTTTACGTCGTTTAAGAATTAACATGCATTTCAGATAAATCAACTCTGTTCCGTAATATATTTAATTTAAACGGTTACGATAATATAAATTTGACAATTCTCTTCCAACATATAAAGATATATCACCATGTTAAATAGCGAACTAATCTTTACCGCACAACAGTCTATACTACAATAGCATCCAATGAGATGTGATAAGGTCACGTGACCGTTAAGAGATACGGGGCAAGCTTATGTGAAAAAAGGATTAGGACAGATAACGTTGTACTTCATAGAAGGTAAAGATCAGTGCAGGTGTCAAAGATTTTTATATATTAATATTTCATGAAGATCTTCATGTTTCCTCATAGTTTGTCAGATGTTATGATATATTTCTTTTTATTTCGTTAGCAGTTTCCTATATTCTGCTAAGCATTTCGTGTTAAATGCATTATATACAATTATATCTTCAAGAGATGTTATTTTCACGTAGTGGTGCTTTCAATGCCATATCATGTTGTGTTAAGTAACGACAAAAGAGACAGTCAATTCTTTTTTTCTTTTTAACTTAAACGGTTTTATAATGTGTCATTTAAAGGTATTAACTCCATTTAATTTGCTGTAATTCACTTAAACTATAGTGAATAGACAAATTCATCAGAATCTGCTGCATTGGAGATTTATATTGGAACGTATTGTGCTTTTTCAGTAAAACCCCGGTAAATTCTCTGTATAATATGATATTCTTAGTGAGCTTCGGGACGTAAATCAATGATTATTATTACTTAAGTAATTTACGGAATTCTTATGAAGTGGTTTTCAGACGATGCAGGAGCTGTAAGGTTGGTACACTACTATGTTCAAGTTGGTATTCCGTTAACTGCCCTGAGACATGGCCAAGTGTTTACAGAACCCACATTCCTTACTATGACGCGGACATTAACCGGGCCATATTCTGCAGCTGACGTGCGTCACTACTCAGGCGCGGGAGGGGGGTTGTTGAGGGTGGGTGATGATATGCACATGTGTCACAGTCATCTTCTTAAGGCATATTGTAAATCATGTTGCCAATTAATGCAGTGCAATAAAACAAGATACACACAACAAATTTCATGCTGTGGTTATTCTTTCAGAATACTACTACTCCCACTGTAAAGAATTCTGAATTGAATAGGTACGTAGTAATTAAAAACACATCTGAATATATTTTCTGCAATACCTGATTTGTAAGTTAGTCATTGTGAATATCTGGTTGTGTAAGCGAAATGTACAGTACATTTGTCAAATGCTATGACAACAAGGATGTCATCAGTACTTACGGTACCAGTAAGAAGAGACGTAAGGTGACCCTACGTCATAATACTTACGGTAAAAAATAAGCAATGACGTAATACCCAAGAATAGTAGCAATTTTAATTTATTATTGCTCTTTACAGGTATTTCAAGAATTGCAAAAAGTAATAAGCTAATCAGAACTGTGAATCCCTTATCAGACCTGGGATACTGTGGTCCCTGCGGGGCTCGTACTCCCAATGAGCTTTCTTGACCTGATAAGTATACAGGGTATTCGTTTTTATTCGTTATTTCCCGCCCTCCGATTGAGCAAGAATGACGTCATTGTTGCCTGATGAGTCTATCTTCAAGTCATAGTGCTCTCTACGGAGAAGAAGCGGTAATTTTTGTGGAACAGTAAGCAAATTACAGCGCTCTCAGTGTGGTTGCTCTAATAACTAATACAACCAGCTTCCCCTGGATATGAACACAGAACACCGCGTCTTCATGGCTGAATGCTACTTTCTTACTGGCATTAAAAATAGTGCGACATATAAATATAACTTAAACAGCTGCATAGAGGATTTATGCAACGCTATCCGGCATTCAGAAAAGTCCCTCGGAGCGAATTTTTTCAACAGTGTCCAGGTACCATCAAATTTATATACAAGGCGTCTCCGTAAAATAAAATCTCCAATTTTATTTAATACAGAAAACATGTTTATTGTCAAAGCATGTTACAATGATGGAAAGGCGGAACATACAGCTATTTTGCAACGTAATCACCATTGCGATCGATGCACTTTTGCATGCGCTGTGGCAGTTTTTGTACACCCTTGTCATAGCACTCTCCCGCCAAGTAACTGGTCGAAATCCAGAAGCAATAAATAATGTTATGACAGAAAGGCCCTCAAGCATACCTTCTCGCAATATAGATAGTGTTTAAGGGAAGGAGAGAAAAGAAATATAAGCAAATGGATACATAAGACTATGTACTAGAGATATTTTCTTGTTTAGAGTTAGATACAAGCTTTGTACATATTGTAATACTACTTTTTTCATTCCTAGAACATGTTCTGCTAATTTTCTGGTTTGTAATGAAGTTACATTGAGAGGGAACTGTGGGTGATAGTAAAGCTTTGAGATCAAATTCAGATACTTCTATTTTATGTGACAGGTTTATAATATGCACATATATAGGCATGAAATAAGTGTTCATTGACTTATCATTTCGTATATTTCTCATGGTATACTTTTATGGCTGTATAATTAGCTTTGCAGTGCACTACATTGCAGTATATCGTATTTTATAAACAGTTATCGTATCTATGCATCAGGCCAAATGATGTACCTTTATATTACGCAGGCAGACCCAGCTCTCAAATGGTATATTTACCTGTCGGTAGAGAGAGGCCTCAAAGCTGCTGTAAACACATCTAATAGGATCGCAAGCCGCTAGGGGAATTGTATATAAACTCGCTCCATCAGCGATGCTATTGATGACGTCAAATTGTGCGCGGTAAAATCAGAGTTAAAAATGAGCACCGTGTATACTTTATACACTATTATTAAACTTCTTGGATCAATTCTGAGAAGTCCGTAACTCAGTGTAATTGAAATGTAATTTAAATGTAAAATAAACTATACAGGTCGTTATTGGAAAAGTTTTTACTTAAAATTTGGCCTAATGTGTATATCTGTGCTCCAAAGTATGTAGGATTTATGCTTTGTGAGTGTGAAATAATAGAGATAAGGCTGGCCCCGTAGCTCAGTCGGTAAAGCACCTGCCTGCCGTGCTAGGGGTCCCGGGTTCGATTCCCGGCGGTAGGGATGGGGATTTTTCTCCGACTAAGATAATTCCCCATCTTCCCAGAGTCTGGAAGTATGAATGAGAGTGTGAATGTGTGCGTGATCTAATGATTAAAAACCAAAGGTAACGAGTTAACACCTTCAGTATGTTCCAAAGGAGAAAGGCCGCCGATATGATCATAGCAGTTAAAGGCGGAACAAAGAGATAAGACGCGACAAGTGTACATATAAAATGTCAGATTCATGTCATTTTTAAATTACGTAATAATAACATGTATTAAAGCACATACTCCTGCTAACAAGACTGCAAAACGAATAAAAAGTATCAGTTTCCTCCCCTAAATGCTTTTGCTTGAAGTAACTTTTACTAACTAGATATACGGCAGTTCACACCTTCAGTGATAAAGTAGTTGAAAGTAAAAAATCGTTTATCCTAGGTTAAAATCCATTTCAAAAACGGTTGCCTAGTTTTATATGACGGTTTAGAAACTTTTATCCAAGAGTTTACAACAGTACTATCCTCTATGACTTCTGAACAAACGAGCATCTATCGCGTTTATCCAGTGTTAAAATGAGTCTAAATTAAAATGATAAATCTATTAATCTGAAGACGAGATAAACTTATAACAATGGCTTTACCTATACATGGTAGGGTAGAGAAAATAATTCCAAGACAGGTTTTGCAGGAGTTGCATGTTTTGAGGTCCACTGAATAAAACAAAAGCATTTAGAGAGAAGTTGTATGTGTACTTACATGTTTGTGGGTAGTATAACTGAATAGGAAAGGATACAAGAAGATTTCCAGAACAACCTTAATGTGAAAATAAACCTTACTTTAAGTTGTATTTGAAACAGTCTTAGTAGTTCTGTGTTGAGTATAATACGCAATTGCGTGGGTAAGAAAACACATGTTGAATTTTCTGCAAACTACCAACCAAGGTCGCTTTTTTCTGAATAAATTATACGCAATTTTGTGTAACTGGTAAACCATAAGAGATACAGAAATTTGTAACACGGATAATGCAGATAACGATAAAATGCATAATTTATGACATGAATTTTTGTATTTGTTGATGTCAGCTGGAAGCTTCTAATATTGAATGACACATTTTTGGCTGTCATAAAGAATGAAATGTTAGACGTAGCATACAGTTAACAACTTAAGAATTTGGCAGTGAGAAAGTCGTATGAATTTAATATAAATAGTATGTTTATGTGTGACAACTTCATGTTTCAATTAAAGAGCTTATGATTTAAATAATTCAATGTTTGTCTAATGGATACCGTTTAAGGCAAGGCTTCATTGAAAATTCGAAATATATAATAATAAACCTACCATTATGAACATTTAGCCACATAATTAGAGTATAAAATTAAACTTGCATGCAAATTTTCCGATTTCTACAGAAAATAGTTTATTAATTATTAATTTTTTGTGAAGAAATTGTAAAACTTACTCGCAAAGTAAAATGTTCTACTCGTCAAAAAATTTGAGCTTACAAGCTGAATTTTTGTTTTTGGCTATTACAAACCAATTTTAAAGGACCCTCATTCTTAATTTTGGAGTGTTATTGTAACATTTGTTCTAAAATATTTTCCATGTGTTAGCTGTCAAAATTTTGAAAATACTAACTTTTTTACTCCTTAACCCCCTTTAATTTTCAAAACGACAGAATTAACAATAAAAAACAAAAGAAAATGTGAATTTTCTTAATTTACATAGTATGGACCTATCCTGTAAGTTTCACCAAGTTAAATGAAAACCTTAGACGTGAGGCATTTTGTATACTAAAAAGTGTTAGAAAAAATTCTCAGAAAATTAATTTTAAAGTAATGAATGTTACTTTAACGATTGTTGAAGGTCTCTTTAAATTTTCACGTGATGGCCTAAAATGGTGCAAATGATAAAACAGCATGCCATCTACTACTACAAACCCTAATCTACCAAAAATGCCAAAAAGAGAAAATTCCACATGATTTTAAACATTTTCGGCGAAATTTCAGTGTAGCCTTGCCTTAAATAAAGAATATTTAAAATGGTGTTTGCTTTATCTTTGGGTTTTGGGTTTGGAGCAACCTATGGACATGCAGGAATTTATCCTTTACGGCATCCCATAATTTGCAGATCCATTTTGCAGTGCACATAAAATGTGGAGGAGAATCCCTCACAACGTTGTTTTTCGATAGAGACTTGGGATCGCCTGCGGACATTCGGACACCTGCAGTTCGGAATGTAGGTTAATGCCGTCACGTAGCCCCTTGGAGATACGCTGCACTCTCAAACCTAATGGCGCATGGTGCTGCGAAAGGGCACTGCTTTGATATGTCAGTGACTCAGTCAAATAATAAGGGCGGCTTTGAGTATTTATTCAGCTTCCATGACCTCGTTTGGAATGGGAGAAGTGTACAGCATAAAGAAAATAAAAAAAAAATGTCGTTGCGAGGTAAACGAACATTTAGGAAACCAAGGAAATTTGTTTTTTGTGTTAAACGAATTACTTTGCGTAGTGACATAAATTGTTGTGGCCTTCCATTACGTTGCAGCAATTTAATACTTGTAGCTCCCTCAATGAAGATTTTTTTGGCCTAAGTGTCCATAATTATGATTACTTGAGAACCTACGATAGGTAGCGATCTTTCAGCTACGAGCATTTGACTGAGGGAAGACTTAACTGAGGAACAACTGTCTGCATTCAAAATGGCACAGCAGTATTTATTTATTATTACTTTTTTGTAATTTAGGTCCCTTAATTTTTAAGCCATATCGCACGATGAATAGATTGTGTGAAATAATGCTCAAATGAGTCTAGGGTCCATAGAGCTTAGATTTACCCGACATTCGTCTTTCAGGATAAGGGAAAACCCCTGAAAAAACCTTACCCAGGTAACTCACTATGACCGATTTTCGAACTCGGGACCTCTTGAACGTGAGGCAGACATGCTACCATCTACGCTACTGAGGCGGGCAACACAGTAGTATTATTGCATTTGCTTTTTTAAAGAAACGAAGTTACAGATAAATACATTGTTTTTTACAAGTCTTTTCATAGACATCATAGACATCAATATTGTATTACCTATATATCAATGTGATTTTAACATTTTTGAGATTACCGTTATCTAACTTCACGTTGGCAACAGTATATGAAAACGGATAGGGCATCATGAAGTTTCCAATGTTTCTGGTACCACTGATGTTCATGATTTACCTAAATGATATTGCTAAAATAATAATCCTGTCAGCTATTACATTAAAGTTGATGACACAGACATACCGACATTTTCATCCGATTGACAAGAATCACGCCGAACCAAATGAATCAGGATTTAAACACTATGGCAAAAGTTTGGATTAAACCTGAACCCAGAGAAGTATAAGGCAAATTTTATTGGATACACCCCGTGCCTGGTATTATAGATCTATAAACTTCCCATATATGTTCTTGCATAATTAAGTAACTCATAGAGTGGTCCAATAAAAAGTCAGTGATCTGAACGAGAATGAAAAAGAAACCTGCAAATGCAAAAAAGTACTTTCCCATTCTCTAAATAGCATTAAATAATTTCTAGCATTTCTCCCGAAAAATATCAATACAATATATAGAGTGAACCTGAAAAATTCAATGTCCTGGCTGAGATTTGAACCACGGATCTCCTGGTCTCCGTCCAGTCGAAGCCTGTGGTATAAGTACTTTCATTACTAAGTCACCACGAACGATGCATCTCGGATACGAGAGTCCCTAGTCGTTTACCGGGAAATTATATATATATATATATATATATATATATATATATGAGTCAATTGGAGAATTTAATGTCAGGACGGCACGTTGGCCATGGTAGCTCAATGGGTACTCAGAAACCAAAAGATCCGTGGTTCAAATACCGCCCATGGCATTGTATTTTTCACGTTGACTCTATCTATCAAAAACCTTAGTCTATATACGGCTATGTGAAGAAATGATTAATTTCCATCAATTAACTTAAATAATAAGAGTTTAATGATGAAGCTTGGGATTTAAGTACTTACAATAGTAAGTCACCACGAACGATATATCTCGGATACGAGAGCTCCTAGTGGTTTACCGGGAAATATATATGAGCCAATTGGAGAATTTAATGTCAGGACGGCATGTTAGCCATGGTAGCTCAATGGGTAAGAGCGACTGGACGAAAACCAGAACATCCGTGGTTCAAATCCCGGCCATGTCATTGAACATTTCAGGCTGACTCTTTCTATCTAAAACCTTAGCCTATATACGGCTTGTATGAAGAAATGACTAATTTTCATAATTAACTTAAACTGTATTCAAATTCACTTCGATTATTGGCAGATATGCTACCGATAGCTCAGAACACGTGCGTACGTTTTACTTACGACATTCGCAAACTTGAACACGCACACCCTTGGCCAAAAACAGCAGACTCTGGAACTTTTCTGAGTCCACATCGTTTCCGCAGCCGGTTTGCAATGATATCATGAAACGCATCTGTTTAGCTTCGTTCTACTGAATCCCCTCATAACCTCAGTTACTAAACATGCACTGATAGCCGAGCAGCTTTAAAGCATGTGGGAGCTAGACCTACTGTCCACCAACGCAAAGTCAGTTCCTGAAAGGAATGCGCCCCCTTACGCGGTGGGATAAGGATAGCGAATGTGTGTGCCAGAGAACGCAGGTTACACAAAGAGCGAATCTGTCAACAAAAAAAAAAAAAAAAAAAAAAAAAAAAAAAAAAAAAAGCGCCCTATTCACTTTTTTTAATTCACGCCCTCCAACGTTTAGTCATATCGGACGGTGAATGAATTGGGTGAAATGATGCTCAAATGAGTCCAGGGTCGATGCAGCTTAGAGTTACACGACATTCGTCTTGAAGGATAAGGGAAACCCCCGGAAAACACCTTATCCAGGTAACTCACCATGACAGATTCGAACTCGGGACCTCTTGAACGTGAGGCAGACACGCTACCATCTACGCTACCGAGGCCGGCACCTATTCACTCTGTATACTAAAACTGAGAAGATTCATTCACAAAAGTAGAAGCTGTCAGAATGTTTTTGAATGGTTTCTAACTGAACTGATATGGGGTCCTAAACTATTTCCAACCTCCCTACATCTCATCTCCTGGAGACTTCCTTTCCTGTGGTGTACTATACAAAACTATACATCATTTATATCTTTTTGTTACAGAAATACGAAATTTGTATACCCACATTGTAATATAACTTCAAACTGCCACACATAAAAATGTAAAATCAAGTAAAAATGGAAATTAATATGGGGTGTGTAAACCTTATGTTCGTATTAGGACTAGGATTTCATTACCGGGAGGTTTCGGTACGTAGGCCATCATGCTGGGCCCATTGTTCCTGTGCTCCCAAGTGGGGCACCACCGACAGGAAAGATGAGGTGAAGAAGACAGAGGCTGGCCGAACCAAGGAACCACGCCAGTTCAGTTTACTTGGATAGAGACTTCCCCCAACAGGCCAGAACAACGGATACGCTCCCCTACTGCGGGACGGCAAAGAGCCCAGCAACCGAGCCCCAAAGGTCCCTGGCTGGCGGTCCCGAAATGCTCCCAGCAGAGAAGCGGAAAACGGTGTGTAGTGTTTAACGCCCGCTTTTACTTCATACGGCACCGCAGGCGATGACACTGATGATACATGAGATGAAGATGGAGCACTGGTGGAATGAGATGGTGGGAGAAACCGGAGATCCCGGAGAAAACCCGCCCCAGCGCCGTGTTGTACACCACAAATCTCACTTTGCGGTCGCCTGGGATCGAATCCGGGCCGCCTTGGTGAGAGCTAAGCGGTCTAACCACTGGGCCACAGCGCGGCCCGAGCGGAGACCGGCAACCAACCTAACGGAGGAGGAAGTAGTTTTTCTCAGAGGATATCATCGTGACTGGACTAAGACAAGTGTGCAGCTTATCACCTACTCTTTTTAGTATATATATATATATATATATATATATATATATATATATATGTATGGACGATATTCTAAATGAATGGAAGATTTTAGTAGACCCAGGAATCAAATAAAAGAAAACATTTATATTAATACCCTGCTGTTTGCCGATGACCAAATATTGATTCATCGGAATGCAAATCAACTGCAAAAATCATGTATATTCTAAATAATACAGTACAAAAGTATAATTTTAAAATATCAGAAGAAAAAACAAAAAAATAAATATGACTTTTAAAGGAAATATAATGTAAGATCAAAAATTGTTTTAGGAAATAAGAATCTAGAACAAATATCGAGTTTTAAATATTTAGGATGTAAGATAAGTTTTAGAAACAATGCTGAGATAGAAGAAAAAGTAAACAAATTCCGAGCAATATGTGAGACAATCCAAAGAGCTTTTAAACACAGAGTGAGAAAGGATACAAAAATGAAAATGTATAAGTTAATGGCTATTCCAACTTTACTATATGGAAGCGAAACCCGGGTGCCAACACAAAAGGATGCAAATACAATTCAGACTGAGAAATGAAATTTTTAAGAAGTGTTAAAGGTTGTACAATATTGGACAAAATAAGAAATGAGGATATTAGAACGAAATTAGAAATCGAACCAATCCATGACAAAATATCAGAACGAATGCAACAATGTCATGAGCACATATTAAGAAAGGAGGATGGAGGATATCCAAATGCAGTATTAAACTATAATCCAAAAGGTAGAAAAGACAGAGGACGACCCAGGAAACGCTGGAGAGATCTATGAAGCCGGAACAGGCGATATGGCTAAACCATGGGGCGAAGAACAAGAAGAAATAATATTTTATAAAAGTAATTTTAGAAATTTATAAATGTAAACGTTAATTGGAAGAGAAGTAATAGGAGTGAAATGAATGCGCCCTTTTGTAGGAATAGTTTGCAGAATAGAAATGAAGTTATGTCATAATGAGGAGAGAATGTGTAATTTTAACGCACCTAGGTTACTGTGTATTGATACAGAATATATTTTGAATATTACAAGCATTTCAGCAATGTACTCTTCCACAATAGGCAGCTATAGCAGCAGCAGCAGCAGCAGCAGCAGTTTCATGACGTACGCACTCCCTCAACCCAATAATTCCAGCTGAAGCACGCGAACTTCACTTAAGCTTCCCCGAGCTTATGATGAATCAGAGAGAGAAGAGGAGGGTGGTTCGAGTGGCATGGGAGGGTTGGGAAGGGGGGGGGGGCTAGCTTCAAAAAGTGAAATGTTTATGCTGCACCCCCGTCCTGATATATATAAGGAAGGGTCCGCTGCTACAATAACACTCCTTTCAGAGAGACGCACAAAGAGCTTGTTATATCCATGTATCGTTAACAGTAAAATGACATACCGCGGCTACATAATTGCTTATTTCATATTTTATATAGCCCTTAAGGGAACCCTGCCATAGGTCAGCTGTGTCGTCAATAATTTGTGTCTGTGTGTGTCCACTTGCACTACTTTATCCTGATTGTCACATTACACTCTTTAATTCAGAGACATCATCGTCAAATTGCAGGTAAAGAACAATATGAAAACTTTATTAGTCTGTGGAGTCAACCTTTGCATTTCTTCCTCTAATATAACAAACTAGCGCATGGAGTAATGAAACAGACCAACGCCATCACACATACTGAGGCCGACAGAAATATTCGAATAATGTAACATGTAACATTGCACGTACTATAAATACTGTAATATTTATATTGCAGCGTTGAATTGTTCAACATGTAAATATTAGCCTTTTGTGTCTCGGAAATATAATTTAAAACATTACTTTACATGTATACATTACACAATCTGTACTGTATTTATTCTAGTGTCAATCTTATTGGAGGACATAAGTATTCGAACGTCCCCAATCCAGCTGTGAGAAAGATGATTGGACATGCCCTACACGCCCCTACCACATAACAGTTGTGTTTATGCTATGCTTTGAGACAGTGTGCTCATAGTTATTCAGCTGATTGTGAACTCACAGGTAATGTGGGAATGTAAAGGTAAGGAAAAGGGTAACAGAGAGGAATATCGTGATAAATATGTACAAATAAAACAAATCTCTCTCTGAAATTGCCAAAACCATTAACAGAAGCAAAACTTCAGTGCTCTGCATAATTCAACGCTTCAAACACAAAAATACTGTTGTAGATAAACCTAGAAATGGCGCTCTTTCTAAAGTCACCACCAGAAACAGGAGGCAAATAATAAAACTGGTGAAGCAGTAATCGAGAATCAGTGCATCTCAGATTAGAGGATGTTTTGAGCAATATTCCGGCACCGTGGTTCACACTAGAACAGTTGAACGGGTTAGAAATAGTACTGGGTACAATGCCCACCTTCCTAGGATGAAACCATAAGTTAATAAGGTGAATAAGAGAAAGCGTATAGAATTTGCTAAACAGTATGTGGTGAAACCAACAGAATTCTGGGATAAGGTTCTCTGGTCGGACGAGAGCAAATTCTGCTTATGCAAGAGTGATGGACGTCTTAAAGTGTTGAGACTGCCAAATACAGAATGGGAACCTAAGAACATGGTAGCTACAGTGAAACATGGTGGCAGTAGTGTGATGGTATGGGGCTGTATACCTTCATCTGGCTTTGGGGAACTGGTGTTCATAGATGGGTTCATGGACAAATTTGAATACAAGAGGATTCTTGAAAACAAACTTAAAAAAGTGCAGAGAAGCTGGGATTAGGACATGATTATTACTTCCAGCAGGACAATGATCCGAAGCATACTGCTGAAATTGTAAGGCTTTGGATCGTGTACAACACTCCTAACACTTTGAAGACACAATCCCATTTCCAGATTTAAATCCTATAGAGAACATCTGGAAGGAACTCAAGGAACGTGTGAGGAAGTATCACATCTGAAGCAAGGAACATCTGAAAGAACTTCTTCAAGCAGAGTGGAGAAATATGGACTCTGCAGTCACTAAACAACACATACAGACAATGCCCAAACGCTTATTAGTAGTAATTCAAAGAAAGGGGTGATAACTAAATACTAGCTGTTCTCTGTTCGAATACTTATGTCCAGATGTAAAGTAACCGTTTTATTTCTCCTTGTAGTGCTATATATAAGTTTATATGTTTAATGGAAGGCTCAAGTTTATTTTGTATTTACATATGCTTCCTCTGCGTAGCTTTAAAATAATATAAGTAATAAATGTTTACGTTCGAATACTTACATCGGCTTCTGTATCTTACTTTATTTTCATTTTATTTACTAAGTAGAGTAGTACTGTATGTAATTTGCTAAAAAATTCCTGCCTTATAAGAAATGTCATTTTATATTAAAAAACAATTATTTGAAATGTATTCTGACAAGCAACTCACTAATTTTCAAAGTATAGAATATTAGATTCTATGGTCTTGAGTCAACGTTCAGTCTCTGGTTTCTGATGCAAAGAATTCGGTGACACTCACTTACCCTGCTTCAATGTTGTCAAAATTTGTTACATGTAGAAAACGGGACATGGATCGAAAAAGATGATGATCTTATAGTGCAAGATCAGGACTGTATTTGAGTGTGTGATGTTGGATTTCTCTTGGGGTGGCCTTTTGGTGTGGTATGGCAGGATGGTTAAGGATTACGTGTCGGTGGGCAAGAGTACTCTCTCAGGGTCCACCAGTTATCACCAGCCAATGAAAAGTACTGCTTCAATTTAATGTGGTTTGTATATTCTTACTTGTCTGAATGCTCGGTTTCCTCATTTGCTCTCACTCTCGTCTCTTTGAGAATATTTAATTTCACCTAGTTTTAACTCTCCCTTTCGTTGTAACCAACCGAGAGACGCTTCTCACTTCGCCCTACTCTCGACTTCGTCCTAGATTTGCTTGTCTATCTCCATCCATTTTCTATTTGTTCTCTATTTCAGGCCTATCACGTGGTTTACGCTACATTTTATTGGGGGAATTTATTTCTACGACTTGACCTTACTGATCATTTCCAGTCACCGTCAACTGTGCAGCAGTCACGGGTCCACCTCCTAGAGTTGTATGACTCTTTGGCGTCATAACGGTTCAGCATCCTGCCTCTACATATTTTCCTTAAACCTCGTTATTGTCTATGGCTCCGTGGTGGCGCTGGAATTTTGCGCTTATTGTTCTATTGTTTACATATCCGGCCTTGTCTGCCCGTTCTAACTTAAGGCAACTTTTCCCCTATATTTATTTCATTTGCACGTTATTCCTATTACAATATTTCTTTTTGATTTTATTTGATATATCATTTATTCCCAATTACTTATTAATAATTTATATGGTTCTATTATCCCTTTCTTACATTGTTCTCTCGGAAACCTGTGGTTTCTGCTTCATGTGGTACCAGTTCGGTTCCTACCAATTACTGAATTCTTTCCATGTGTGTTCGTGCAGTATGGGTTTGCACTGTCCTGTTGCAATAGGACTTATTTCGGCTAACTAATGCTGGGTATCGGTCTCAGAATGTTATGAACTCGTTCCAGTTGTTGAGAATAAAAATCCACATCTATCGCTCGCCCGTTTAGAACAAGCTCCCAGTGAATCACAACTTCAAAATTTTGGGATCCAACTGATATTTTTTATAACAATGACTTTAGCAGGTAGGCGGGGATCAAGACACTGTTACGCGGCGTCAGGTTTTCGGTAATATACCCATTTTTCATCACAAGTTACAATTCCACTCCTGTAAAATCTATCATCCATGGAATTATGGATAAGCTGTTAGGCCAGTTAACATCACCACCACGGCAAATGATGAAACCTCTGAACTACTTCAACAGATCGATTGTTTCGAGAACAGTATGACATGTGGCACCATCTTGCTGAAACCGATGTTTCTGAGATCCATACTATCCAATTGGGGCGAAAATAGTCCTTTATAAGAGCTAGGTATCTCTCTCCATTAAAATAACAAACAGATGATTTATTTTGATAATAAATGATCACAATTTGTACACGTTGCTGAATGCTGAAACTTTCCATGGCTATTTGACAATAACAACTGTCACCACATGCGAAAAGTGACTGCTGTAACTCAATTTCAACGGCAGCTATCACATGTTTAAAATAGTATACTCTTTTTGAAAGACCTTTTATATAAAATGATGCTTTTGTAAGAATATTTTATGGTAGCTGTATAAAATAAGGAATAATGTAAGCTAACACATCACACTTGTTTCGAGCACCCATAAAATTTAGCTCATAAAATCAAGGGCGAAGAATCGTCATTGTTACACGTGGTATACTTATAAATTCTGAAGGAGAGATAGTACTATAGAGACAAGGTGTAGGAAAAGCGGAAGTTGAATAGAAACTTCACTTTAGAGAAACAATCGCATAACTTTGAACATTCGATTTGATTTTCTTGTTTGGGTGAACGGTTTTGTGAACACTTCCACTAAGTAAACTGGCCTTTGTAAGAAAAGCTGGAACTGCACATGTAAAAACAAACTACGTCTAGACTCAAAAGTAACAAAGGAAGAAGTTGGGAGACTAAACCAGAAACAAACTGGAAACGGAATTGTCTTTCGTTTTTCTTTATTTGGGGATGATAGATGAAAGAACAGGATAAGCAAATTGTAAAAAAATATCTTCTTCTTAGAGAGCGAATTAAATATAGGAAAGGAAATAAAAATAAAGAGATAAATGCGTAGTCGAAGAAAAAGAGCAGCTGAAAGCAACAGTTTTTATCTGTTGCCTCTTTCGTCCCTGCTTAATGAAAAACAGGTTTTTCTATCTTCTTGTTCGTCTCGTTTCTTTTTGTTCCCACTTATGCCATAAGGCCTTTCAAAGAGATATTTGGTTTTCAATTCAAAGCTCCTAGTACTCTATTATTTAATGAATTAAGAACAACACTAATAATAATTTCTTGATTAACAAAGTTTTTGCAATAACATTTGATGTGTGCAGACCACGCTATATATTGCAGTATTATAAATTTCTATAAATATTCACCAATTATTTTTACTTTCATTAAGTATTATTTTTCTCCAGTATGCAATTTTAACACGTGGAGAAGTACATATTAAGGTATGTCATGGGAGGATGACATACTTAACGGCCATAGCCGGGATCTGAACCACGGATCTTCTGGTTTCCGTCCAGCCGCTCTAACCATTGAGCTACTATGGCCAACGTGCCAACATGACATTAAATTCTCCAACTGACTCGTATTCTTCCCGGTAAACCACTTAGGAGTTCTCATAAACACATGAGACACCTACCTTAATGGTGACTTACAACGTGTAAGTACTTTAAGTCCCGGGCTCTATAGTTAACTACTATTATGTCAATTAATGAAAATTAATTGTTATTTCACACTGGCCGTGTGTAGGCTAAATTGTGGAAACGTAAAGTCAGACTGAAAAATTCAATGCCATAGCCGGGATGTGAACCACGGATCTTCTGGTACGGCATATTGGCACGTTGGCCATAGTAGCTCAATGTTAGAGCGGCTGGACGAATACCAGAAGATCCGTGGTTCAAATCCCGGCTATAACATTGAATTTTTCAGTCTGGCTCTACTCTTTCATAGTGCGTCCTACACACGACTAGTGTGAAAGAACAATTAATTTTCAAACTGGTGTGTTTGGAAAGCGAGCTGTTTGTTGTGCTCAACGACCTTGGTAGACTGTAATTGTGTATGTGACGTAATGCTGCTATTGTAAGCGTATTTCTACGGAAATAAAGAACATTTGGAAGTTCTGCAACTTGGACTTTTAATTCTACGAAACCAGAAAGTCACAGTATCTTTTGAAGCACCAAGTTCTTCTGAAAGGCTACGGGTATTTTTTGCGGAAATTCTCGCAAAATTAGGCGTGTATTTTGAATACTCCGTACCAATAATGTGGTAAATTTTTAGTGATTTCGTCTCCATTTTTGAAACGTTGGAGCCATCGTTCTATCACGGGTTAACTTAAGATCTCTTCTCCTTCCACTTCACATGTTCTTGTTCTTATTTTGTTTCTAGCAGTCTTCTCAAAGCACTCTAAGTTAAACTTTGTTATCTCCATTTTCTAATTGAATTATGACAACTGAAGGCTGATACATGCAATGTTAACCATTGCATCCTGCAAATAGCATTGCCAAACCAATAAAACCCAATACATTTTCCAAAAGCACTTTACTTACGACACCACCTGCAACTAGGGACAGTTAAAAAAGAAGATTAGCTTTATTAAAATTAAATAAGGAGATGTGTGAATGTATCCCTGGTAGAGGATGTTTCGCATCAGATATATTTCTATTAGGTCAGCTAATCACAAATTATGTGCGGAGCAATGTTAATAAAGCGAAGCACCTCACGAGGGATCGATTACTGTTGGCGCCCTCTAAAGAGAAATATTACTATTTGGAGGTGTTGACTGTATCCCGGGAGATGAGTATATATACATACACACCAGCAGCCGCAAGTTGCCGAGGTTTCCTTTGCAGGCTGGATCTTTGCTCAAGACGTATACAGCACATTACTGTCAGAGAAATGTTAATTGGATGGTGGGGAAACCCTGCCTAATTCAATAGCACAACAATCTCTTTCCCTCTTTGTGAGCATGTTAGACGCTACATCACACAAAAACGTGTCAAAATTCTCTTTTCCTACACTCTGTTTGCGAGACCTTCATAACAGCAGCCAGAGAAGTCTCACGACAAGTTAAATATCAAATGTGAATAACTTTATCTGGAGAAAATCACCAATTAAATGGGATTGAATATCGGTATTTTACCACTAACGAGACTCACTGCAGATTTTTCCTTTCTGTCCCACATATTTATAAGCATGGTGCAATAAGCGCCCATGTTAGGACTGAAAAATGTTAATTCTCTCAAAGGTACGAGGGCTGTTCAATAAAGAATAATCACAATTTTTTTCGACAACGTACCTTTACTCATCCTCATAATTTTGATGGCCCTTCTCAAAATAGTCTTCTCTGAATGAGATGGACTTGTCCTAGCGTTTCTGCCAGTCTTCAAAGACATGCTGGAAACCAGTTTTGAGAAATGCTTCAAAATCACCACCGCAGCCTTCACCACTGCTTATGATAATGGATAATGCCTCCCACAAAGGCGTTTCTTCAAGTTAGGGAATAGAAAAAAGTCACACGGGGCTAAATCCGGACTATAGGGAGGGTGAGGGATGCACTTCACGTTGATTTTAGGAAACCATTGGGCAACAATATTGGCAATATGCAGCCGCACATTATCGTGGTGCAGCATCCAGCCTGTTTCACGGAAATGTGGCCTTTTGTGCCTGATATGGACTTGCAATGTCTTCAGGACATCCATGTAGTATTGTCCAGTTACTGAGGTGTGTGCAGGTACAACATGCTGATAAACCATTCCATGAATATCAAAGAATGAGATGACCATAACTTTCGCAGCAGAAGCAACCACTTTTGTTTTATGGGGGGATTGGTGATGAAGGAGATTTCCACACTGAGCTTTGCTGTTTGTTATCAGGATCAAAATGATGTAGGCAAGTTCCATCAGCAGTGATTACGTTTGAAAGAAACTCTGGATCTTGCTCTAACATCAACTTCAACTGCATGTGTGTGGGTATATGTATGTGTGAATGAATGAAAGAAGAAGGGAAATTATGAAATTATGCATGAGTTAGTAAAAAAAGATTAGAGAACTGAAATAGTTGGTGGGCAGAGATTGGAGGAATTATGGGAAAAATAGGAATGGGAGAAATATGGAGATTAGAGGAAAGGAGTACAAGCGATGTGCGTAAATTGGTAAAATGCAGAATAGAAGATACAGAAATGCAGGATATATGGGGAGGTCTAGAAAATATGGAATCATTAAAATTTTACAAGCAAATAAAAAGAAATTAGGGACGAAAAGCATATGTAGATTATTGTAATAGGCAAGGGAGAGAAGGCCTAGCTTGGATAAGAACAGGAATAATATTTCTAAGAGGTATAAGAGGTAGGGAAAAGGGAATTTGTGAATTTTGTGAGGCAAAACAACGCTCTATGCGACAGAATGCGAAGAGGTTGTAATGTTGAGAAAAAAGTTTTGGGAGGAAAAATGGGAGAAAGTAGAGAAGAGGATAGTAGCTATAACAATGTTAACGGGAAAGGAGGAAAAGAAGGTAAGAAGTATTGGTGAGTTCTTGCAGAAAGCAAAAGAAAAATGGGCAATATGTATAAAGAATATAAGAAAGGAAGATGATGGGAGGGGAATGGGACTAATTAGGTAAGAAGGTGGCATGGAGGTTAAGAGCTACCTGGCAGAGCAGAAGACCAGGGTGTCATGGAAGCTAAGGTAGAAACAAGGTAAAGACAAAAGCATCCTAAAGTTGTAAATTGTAAAATTTAGGAATATGCAAAATGAATAGTTCATTCAACCATTCATTCTAATAAATAAAAGTTTGCAAAAGAGTCTAAAATTGCTACTGGGGCTCTCCAGTTTTGGTTTGATGTTTTTGGAGTCAACATACATAGTAATTGCTTTCTGTACCATACAACCCTTAAGCACCGAGTTTTCTACCCCTCTTCTATAAACTGTTCTGAAAATCATCCAATAGAAGGCATTCAAAAAAGGCTTAAGTCACAAATGTCGCATAGCACGTTGCATAAACTAAAATATAAATAGGAGCAGGCGTCTCTCCTGGTTTATGTTACTTACCAAACAGTAGCTACATAATCTCTAAAGTAGCTGATGCCATCTTTCGGCTATACATTAAACAAAGTAATCATGGGAATTGCGAACCTAGGGAGATTTATCTTGTTATAACAATGATATAAAACCCATCTATCTTCGTTACGTTACTCACGATATATTTTTACCCACGAAAGATTTGAGGCTAAACAAGAGATTTCAAGGTGCAGCAACATATTCAAATATTTATACGTGAGGAGAAGTTATCTCTATCAAGAAAAGAAAGGCGTCTTAGGAAAGGTTTAAACTAGCTATAAGGAACTCTTAAAAAATTAATTACACTGGGAACAATATTATTTTAAACAAGTTGCATATTTAGATTAGCCCTAAATATGTATGCAGTTAGATTCCCACGTCTGTTAAAATACTTGTATACAAATGCAGTCAAATAAATGGAAGTTCACAGGCTTTTGGGAGAAAATCCAACATATACAGGTTGTTTCAAAAACGACACCGAACGATTCTAGCCGTTGCGTAGTTTATAACTTAAATAGTCCGAATTTCGGAGTCGCAGCTTCGAAGATCTCTTAGGTATAATTTTATGCAGCATTGAATATTACATGATTATGTGATTAGGCAGCGTAGGAAGAACTGGTGTGCAAACCTCAAAAGTTGTTATTGGGACGCTGCAGCCGTGAAAACAGAAACATAACTCCTTGCTCTTTATCAATGATCCCAGCCTACGTTTCAGGTACTGGAGCAACAGTTGAATGGTTGCTCTTCTGTGGAAAACTACACATTCCGTCCTAACAGGGAGGATTTTACACAGCAAATCCAAGCAATATGGAGCGCTATACGAACGCCGAAATGACGGATATGGTTTCGATGGATGGAAGAGCTGAAGAGAGTTCAAAAACGCACGATAAATTTAGTTTCATTAAAAATATGAATTATAAAAATAGTTACATCAATGATATTTATTTGCTTAACTTAAGAGCATTTTTTAAGAACTTAATTATACAATACCTTCAACCACTTACTGTAAATATAAAAGCTTCCTTTTCAGGCACAAATGTTTTATTTAGTATTATCAGACACGTCTCATTGTATAAGCCATTTAGTTTTGGTTAATTTATATACAATTCTTTGATGTTGGTTTTTGTTCTGTTTATTATTTAATGCTTCCATCCTCAACCTCTCTAACATTAACTTCCCTCTAAAAGGTATAACGTTAAACTCTCATAAGCAATAATTAAGCAATAACTTCTCTATTGGGGTTTCATAAGCCAAATATATTCTCAGTAGTAGCAGGCCACTGCGGAGTATGCCGTTATGGTTATAAAAATTTACAGCACGCGGCACGGTGTGTGACCTATACCTGCGAACTCTGACAGCGTGAGCCACGGGTCGTTGTTCCTGTCACTGGCTAATTAACACTCTTTCTGGAGCATTTTTATGCGGCTCTATTGGCGGTAAAAGCTATCTTTATGCGTCATACAGAAGCGGAGCAACTACTTCGAAATGTTCGTTTGGTGGCGTTTTCAAACTCCCTGTATACATTGTTTTCGTATATGCAATCTAAAGAACTGGTGATTTGATGAAAATTATTAGAGAATAGTTTCTCCAAAGTAAAAAATGGAAATGTATTGCAAGAGTAGTTCGGCTATATACCACACATAGTAGTTCAACATACATATTTCAGCATATATACATAACGCCACTCCAAAGTTACATTTCAGAGAAAACTAACAAGATGGTGAAAACTAAAATGAAATTTTTTAAATGCAGCCCTTAGGTAGAATTTTATACAGTTTGAGAAACAGAAAAATATCAATGAGTTTCTGGGATCTCGAGTTATAAGTAACTTTCTTGGAAAAGATATTTGAAAATTCCATGCTTTATGACCAAAATTAATTTTGCAGTAACAGTATGGTTAAAACTGCAGACTGCGACACTAACTTTCTCACTGTAGGTGTGTAAAATATGTAGTCCCCGATCTAAGGCACACGCCGCGAAGTAGATTTATGCCTACTGAGAAATTAAGTTCGATTTATGTGTTTTCACCCTTTCGAATTTTGCTCGCTGCGGAATCTGCACATAAATCGAGGAGCCATGTTTCCCCGTTTTATATAAAGTTGTTAGATTTACCACCAAATGGAATACCGTCTTACTGAGCAACTTCTGTGAAAAAGTTTTAAGAAAATTGCATGCTTCGTTCTGAAATACGTACTAACACCTAGCAATGCAAACCTATCCGGTCTATGAGCATAGTTAACTCTATATATAAATTAAAGATTATAATATTTGTTATTGGAGTGACATTTGGAATATATAGATTGAGTTTATATGACAATGCATATAGATTAATTTACGCTGAGTCTAGCCTTACGAGGGGGTGTCGCGTTTAGAAACAAGCGGCTGAAAAAGTAAATTTTTATATTACAACTGATTGTATTGGTAGTAGAAAAAGTCACGTGAATGTAACACCTTCAGCTTTCTGGTTAATTTTAGTTTCCGTAAAACAAACCGATGTTACACCGTGACTCAAAATAACAGTTTTAAAATGTTATACACATAACATGACTTTTTATACTGTTTTACACAGACTGATAAGGTAAGCCCTGAAGCGTACGCTCCCGAAACGTCGATTTCTAATCGTCTTCACCTATCTTGCTTCCCGAGAAGAACTTGAACAGTGTTAAGCGCATGAACAATATTATATTATCTGATATGTATTTCATTTTCAGATTAATAATTTTAACTATTAAGAGTAATATGTTTTCAGGTTAGTTGATAGCATAAGACATGCATGACCCATATGTGTTTACCCGAAAATGCGGTAGGTTGCTAGAAGGGGTGAAGCAAACTGGGAAATCCTTGCGATAAGTTGAGGTCACTCTTACAAAACTAATAACAAATAGAGGAATAAGTCATAGTCCTTACATACCGAAATATCCATTGTTGTTATCCACAACTTACACTTTCGTAGAGAAACAAAATAAAGGAGATTCCATACGTTTAAGGCAAGGCTACACTGAAAATTCCAACTTCTATAACAATAAACCTGTCATTAAGAAACTTTAGCCACATAATTAGAGTATCATTTTAAATTCCATGCTCATTTTCATGTTGCTAATCCAAATAGTTAATTATTAATTACTTTAGGAGAAAATATTGTAAAAATTAAATATGTTCTATGGGTCAAAAAATTTGAGCCTTTAATTTGAATTTTTGCTTTGGGCTAGTACAGAGCAATTTCAAAAGACCCACATTCTTATTTTTTGGAATATTCTTGTAACAATTGTTCTAAAATATTTTCCATATGTTAGCTCTCAAAATTTTGAAAATCATACTTTTTATTCCTTAACACCACATAATTTTCAAAACATGAGCCTTAACAAAAAGGGGAATGTGAAGTTTCTTATTTACATATTATGGAACTATCCTGTAAGTTTCCCCAAGTTAAATGAAAACCTTCGACGCGAGAAACGTTTTGTATACTGAAAAGTTTTAGAAAAAAAAGTTTTTCAGAAAATTAATTTTAAAGTATTGATTGTTACTGGTAACTATCGTTAAAGGTCTCTTTAAACTGTCACGTGATGGCCTAAAATGTTGCAAATGATAGAAATAGCATGCCATCTATTACTACAAACCCTAAGCTACAAAATACAAAAAAAGAAAATTATATGATTTTTAACATTTTCGGCGAATTTTCAGTGTAGCCTTGCCTTAACTGAATACTTAATGCTTATTATAGCTTTTCCAATACATTAATTATTTATTTTAATGTGTAACTATTTGGAAGGAAGGCTAATGACCCCTTTACAACCTAGGAACAAGTTAGATATCGAAGTCTGAACATGTGGAACCAAACAGAACGGTCTATACTAACACGGTTTTCATAATGAGGCGCAGTTATCCCCATTAGGAAACTTCAGATAGTAGCATGTGATGTGTTTATACAGTATGCGCGCGATAAGATGAGCGCTCGGACTCCAAGTCCTCTTTCGGTAATTTTCGTCCAACTCCGTAAACACAAATAACAACTTTGAAACTTGTAATGCGCTATACATTGACATCTAGTGACAAATGCGCTAAGCTTTATCATGGCCGCTGTATTTAGTTTTGATCAATTTCGAGGTTAATTAGCTAACCAGTTTAAAACAAATATATGTTGTACATGTTATGGCTCTCGAAAGGGGACACATTATTCGTCTACCTTCGTACAACTGTGATCTGAATGCAATTGAACTGGCGTGGGCAAAACTAAAGAACGTTTTCAGAGGACGCAACGTTACTGGTGATATGTCGGCTCCAAATCTGCGGAAACTTGCTATAGAAGCATTATCTTCCGTAAGCGCAACGAACTGCAGGAAGTTCCAAGAGCTTGAAGAAAAATATTGCAGAAACAATGGTGTAATACAAAATGCAATTGATAAACTTACCGACAACACATCAGAGGACACTAGCGATGAAAGTGATGCACCGAACTCGAAGAATCACACAGTGAAAAGTATTTATAACTGTCCTAATATTTATTTTCTATTTTTATATTATATCAATAGGAAGTATATAAATATACAATTATCGGATCGAGTTCAATTTACTATTTGTCCACATATCTCACACTCGCGGCTAATATCTTAGCTTATCTAACATGCTATTTTGCTGAACTGTGTTTTTCAAGGTTGACCTCACTGCAGAAACAAAAGAGCGTTAACTTTCGCTTCTTCCCCTCTGCCTGCACCACACCGTAAATCCAGCGTTCAACTTATCGTGCGCATACAGTAGGAAAACCGCTACATGAGGAGAAAAAACAATTAGCCAACTGAAGTAGATAAATATTAAAGAACTAATTAACAAAATGTGTATTTATGTCCCCAACATTCTTTAGTTTTGTCTCCCTAGCTGATTCCTACAAACTCTTGAAATGAGTATATTATACCGCCTTCAAGTTTGCATATCGGTTGGTACAACTGTGTGAAAATTGGTGCTATTTACCTTCAGAAACCTTGTACAGATGAAGCTCATGCAGTATGTGACCGGTACCGGGCGTTATGAAATGTTTAACATACACATGACGTTTTAGAAAGGTCACCAAAGGTCTCTACTAATTTAATAGTAAAACATGTAGCAATGCGGCGCTGTAAGGCCATGTTGAAAACAATCGCTGAATAACAACAATGCTTTTAATTCCGGACGAAATGGTGCGGCATTAATATCTGCGTGGGGAAGCACTGTTTATACTCTGGCCCATTCATTGTGCTCTCCGTGACAGGTCATTCAATGAGATATACACAATTTTAACATGGAATGATAGTGCATTACCACCTTTATTGTTCAGGCAGTAATTCATATCACCACCCGTAGCGTGCGTTTTGTTGTAATTCTGTTCTGCCTTCCATGTTGCCAAAAATCATGCCATCAAAGTTTGTGAATAAGATTAAATATTTGCATTGTTGCGGCGATTCTTCCCTAACTATTGCCAAGGACAACAACCTGACTAGTAACAAATTGTACAATCACCTGCAAAAATGTTTGTTACCCGTAAAGTTGTCAGGACATTTGTGCTCAACTCGTGAGCGAACCAGGTGCTACCACAGTAATGTTACGACTCATATTTGGGAGATCTTGGTTTTAAACTCAGGTACCAACCAACCTAAACGAAGATTTTTATGTGGTTTTTCCCAATGACAAATTTTCCTAGCACACATTTTATAGCTATGTTTCATTTCTTTCTTCAACACTATACCAGGCTTTGGGCGGATCACCTATCTTGGTTGTGGTATGATTCAAAGGTTTACTTGCTCCTCAATGGCCTACTGACCCAATGTATTGGCTTGTAAGCACTTAGGGGTTGCGTCCTATGTTAGAGAACTCCGAAGATGTGAACAGATTAGGTTCTCCTCTTCTTACTCGCACTAATTAGTTGCACACATATACACGGATTAGGTGGAAGCGGATTTTCCTACCGGTTCTCTACTTTGATGATCACTAAGGCAGCGAACGTAGGGGAGTGGCTTGACATTTTGGGAATACTCCAGGCTTGTAAAATATAAAGCAGAATAGTGTTAAAACCAAACAATTCCCATGATTATTTCATAAGCCATAGAAAAATAGGAGCTACGGAATTGCGTAGCCATACACACGTAGGGACATCAAATTGGAAACCCAAAGCTCCATACTGTGCGAGGTTTGGCCAAACTTTTAGCATAAACTCTTCTTCTTCATCTCTTGGTATAGGACACAGTCCTGTTATTTTATGGTCCTCTACCCTTTTTGCCATTTTATGCGTTGAGCGGGGGAACCACAACTATGGATCAGAGAGAGAAATCCAATGGATAGGTGATCAGCCCGGCCCCCATTCCCCCGTTGGGAAAGAATGAGGGCTAAGTAGACGAAAGGAAAGATGACAATTGAGCAGTTGGTGAATGATGGACAACGGCACCGGAGGTTCCGGAGAAAATCTGCTCCAGCACTGTTGTCCATCACAAATCTCACAGTGCGGGCGCCTTGGTGAACGTCAAGGGTTCTAACCGGCCATGGCGAAAATAATAACTCCAACTCCAGAAAAAAAACTTCAACAATCTGCAATAGTCAATGCAATAGACAATATAAAACAATGCACGAGCACAAATTTTTATGTCTTGTAGTCTCGTGACTTATTCTATTACCGTTTACATTCATGTCTGTTCTGCAAACCATTCATAAAAACTTGACACGTCACATTCACGTGACTTTCTCTAGCCATTATTTCGCGACATATTCTTCTTAAAGTTTAGCTTCAATCTACGTTTTAATTGAGATAAGTTGTGAAACGTTTGTAGGGTCATGGGCAATAAAAGAACTTAACGGAGGGAGAAAATTTTTAAAAATGGATCACTATGTCCTGAATCTCAAATTTCATTCTTTGTATGATGACTACTGCAAAAGTGACGAAAAATTATAAAACTCAAGACAAAAAATAAGGATAGTGATTGTATGTAAAATAATTTTATAAACACCACGTATAAAAGCTTGTTAAATCGAAACAATTTTTGACTGTATAACTAATAGAAAGGGGATAAAACAAGAAACATGTCAAGTCACTCAATTGTCCGATGATTTGGCTGTACGAACCGGTTAAACTGGATATGAAATTTTTATGAGCTAATAAATTTATCTATTTATTTATTTGCGAAAGAGCGTTGTTTCTAAGAATGATAGAGCTTAGGGTTGCATTCTTACTGAACTTTGCCTAATTGCACTCCTCACCTAGGAGTGGCCTATTTATGTTGTACAGAATGCGCAGGGGGAGAAAGGAAGGGGGAATGATTGAGGAGAAGAGGAGAGTGAATTTAACCTAATAACGCGAGTGGTGCTGCGGTTTCTGCTATTAGGTAATAAAGAAAATGCTGCCATGAATGCAGGAACGGTTTTTATACGCAAAAACACTTTCTTTGCAGAACGACTGTCGAATTACTTATCATCCAGTGAGAGTTGGCAGCTGTGACTCTGCTGACCCTTGAATTATTTCTCTCGGCAGCTGGCCGGAGTCAGTACTTGTTGTAGTCATGGCAACGAGTTCTTATGCGCCACTTGAGAAGGGGCCCAAGTGCAGAAATAATTAGAAGAAAACTACGGAAAGAAATAAACAAGCAGAGAACAGAGACAGAGAAGCTGTTATCAGTATTGCAGCGCCACAGGAAACGAGTGTGGTGAGAAAATGGAAAAATACGCTTTAGAGGAACAAAAAATGTAATTGAAAAATAAACTGTGAGAAAAACTACAACACAGCTGATGGAAAAGAAAGAAATACAGGTGGGAAAAACGAAACTTCTACGGTAAAAGAAGATAAGTACTAGAACTGTGGTCTAAAACTCATTTATATCTATGTTAACACATGAATGGGCTCATATCAATAATTCTTATATCTCTGTGAGGTCTATACTAATGACAAAGCTTAGTTTATATAGCACAATATTAAACTGTTTAAAACTGCTTGCCTTCTCTTTTGATATTACCAACATGTTTGGTGGACATGTGCACTTGCCGACTTATCAATGTTATTTGAATTGAAAACTAGAACAGTTTTCAATAAACCTAACAAATTTTTGACAATCCTTTGATTCATTAAGTTATATGCTTATTTATACCTTACGTTCAGAACGTTATTTTTGGAAGTGATTGTGCATCTGGACTATGGTTGCTTTTTGAACAGTAACCAGATACTTTTTCCGCTGCTGAAATTAGGGTATAAACTTCTAAGGGTGGCAAAATCGCCAATCAAAAACACTGTATATTGCTGCAGGTCTAACGAATTCCGTTGCATTCAATTAAAAATACTAGTAGAAAAATGATTAAATCCTCTGTTGGAAAATTTAAGCTTACTTATTATTATATTATATATTTCCCGCCTCGGTAGCGTATATGGTAGCGTGTCTGCCTCATTTCAAGAGGTCCCGAGTTTAAATCTCGGTCAGGGCGAGTTACCTGGATAAGGTTTCTTTCCGGTGTTTTCCCTTATCCTAAAAGACGAATGTCGGGTAACTCTAAGCTCCATGGACCCTGGATACATTTGAGCATCATTTCACCCATTCCATTCATCGTCCGATCTGACTAAATGTTGGAGGACGTAAACTAAAAAAACTAAAAAAAAAAAAGCTTACTTATTAAGTAAAATTAATTTAAACTAATTTAATTGTAAGTTTCTTCGAAAATATAAATAGCAACACTTGGCTGTTCAAATGCCCAAGAGCACATGGCTTAATAAACAATATTAATTTGTAATGCCTTTTACATTATTTGACCTTTTACATTTTTGCTCATTACAAATTATGCATAGCTGTAGTTCGTAAATAATGTTGCTGGAACTTTTGGAGAGAAACTTCAGAGAAACTGAAAACCTAGTATATATTTTATGTCACATTTTTAAATTGCTTGAGGTATGATATAATTTTATCCTGAGAATACATTATCACAATATTTAAATATGAATATTTTTTCTGTAATGAGCAGTGGAAAATATCTTATGGGGATTTTATGTAAATATTAAGGTATCCTGATAGAATTTGTTACCGTTTCAGCATTACAATTTTTGCAAAATAAGTAGGTAATACTGTATTAATTAGTGTAATATAAGTAACATTAAAATATCTGCATGCCATTTAAAATATGCTTATAATAATCTTGAATAAACCGTGTGCGACATTTTGAAAAAAAAAAAAAAAAAAGAGAATATACCGATATACAACCTTAGAAAAAAATATAACAGCTCTCAGAAACAAAGTTCGATTTAAAAAAAACATCGAAAGCATTCGATGACGCTGCATTCACGAAGGGTAGAGTCAGACTAGAAATTTCAATGCGATAGCCAGGAATCCGGCATTTAAGTTATCAGTCTGACTATTTACCATACTTTGGCCTAAACACGGCTAGTAAGAAAGAGCAATTAACATTTCCAATATATGTTTTGATACCACTGTAGCTTCATTTCAAAGCTATGCGTTAGATAGGGAGATGCTTTGCGGCTTGGCCGTATGCGTGGTTGCCGAGTGGCAAAACGCATATATCTCGTATTTGGACAAAACGTCTTCGACTCATTGATGTGCAAGTTTCTTTATATTACTGTTACTTTAACAGCAATGTAGTATGTTTTCTTGCAGGAGATAAATAATATTTTAAAGGCATTCATTTATAAAAACAATAATATACTTTGCCATTTTCAAAATAAATGCAATGTTATTAGAAAATTACCTTAATGTTGGCTGTGTGGACACTCAGACTCATTCATCTGTTACGAACGGTGCTGGCATATAATGTTAAGTTCCTCTCGCTAGGTCTCATCCGTACACATGCGATAGTAAGCTACTTCCTTTTTTATTTGATTTTATATATGGTAATAAAAATTTATTTATTTCAGTTATTTTAAAAACAGAGTAGAGTGTTTCAGTTTTTATGTGTGAGCATAAATGTCATACAATCAAGTAAACCTTAGCAATTGGAGGTTATATCACAATGTGCATAGTACACATTTTGTATTTCTGAAATAAAAAAAAAATACGGCATCTGCGATTCTAACCTTTGTAGCTCTAGCTCCTACCTACTTGCCTACAACCGCTCAGCTATCACTGCACGTTCAGTAAATATTTATCTACCTCATCAGTAAATAGAAACTTATAAAAATAATAATATAACGTCAACAAAGTACTAGACTCAATTATGAGTCAATTATGAGACTCAAATTTTCGCCCACATTACAGTGCGTTAAAAGTGAAGGATTCTCTATGTGAATATGCACGAAACATGTGATATACAATGTGTGATCATTCTCAATATAATTATTATAATTACGACAGTATTCAGTGACACGAAGCTAAAGAGACACGTTCCGTGACACCATTGTAAACCGGCCCTGGTAACGACGTGGATTTACGCTTACAGAGTCTGCTTTTTTTTTTTTTTTTTTTTTTTTTTTTTTTTTTTTTTTTTGAAAAAAGATTAGAATTTCATCGCAACTAACTATGCACAGCAATAAAAAGGAATCAGTCTCTATCATGTTTTTTATTCCACGTGAAAAAGATATGATGTCTTTGATTCGCTAAAATCAGATATATTTCAGCAAGTATTATTACATATATACACCTGGAGAACACCTAGAGGCCACAATACGGGAGAATACCAAACATCGTGTCTTAACACTGTGTGCTTCTAGGTAGTTAAACAATTTGGCTGCACCTTGGTAGTAAGATAATGACAGTTTTGTAATGATTCAGCAGAATCGATGACACTGACATAGACGACGTTATAACGAAGGGGGGAACTGTGGTCGGCTATGTGGGTATCAAGTCAATCAGCCGGACCTCTGTCACGGCCGCCCATTTTAAATGTCAGTGGACTGCATTCTCCCTCTCTAACATTTTAATATCCTCGCTATGACCCTCTCGAGTGTGACGGTAAATAGCAGCTTTGACTTTTAGAACCATATCGGGACGTTACACTGTTGCCATGTGCCGTTCGCATACTCTCACAGCAGTGGGCATACTAACTTGTTGACTTTCTTTTTGTGCAGGTTAACCGCTTAATTTAATTTCATATCGTACAATTTCTCATAATTCTCTATAATTGACATTTTACATTTACTTATTACTTAACTATACTATTAATAAAACCTGATGACTGCATTCATGCAACCTTCTCTCTCGCGCTCTTCCACAAATCATTCTTACAGAACCTTATGCTTCCCTTATGCTTAGTACTGGTGGCTTTGTATTCACGTTTATACATTTCATTTTAAAAACGAAGAATGTAATAGTTAAAGAAAAAAGAAATGGGCGAAGCTTCAAAAAACAGCTGTATTGTTAGTTTAGAAATTTCATGACGTGAGCAGAAGTAAATACTGACTTACCGCGTTGAAGTTATATAAGGATTTGAAAGTTCAACCAAATAATAAATAATATCTCTAAAATGTTCACTTCTATAACGTAAGCTACAGGCTTTAACGAAATTTATAGTATTTATAGTAAAATACAGTATTATCACCCAATTATCAGAAGGCACGACCAATTGACGGCTGAGTGAGGGACGGGAAGCATTCGGTCACGCCATCTCTTTCCCCTCCCCCTGCCGCCTGGAACAGTCAGGATGATTCGCTGAACCGCGAGACTTCCAGAAACAGCGATCTCCCTATATAAGGCCTGCACTGGGCGAGTCAAGTCAGTTCTTGGCGAGCAGCCGGAGGTGCTAGTGAACGGACGGGAAGACTGTGTACGTCATCAGAGGAGTTGTACGTAATTGTGAGTGTAGAGTGGACCTGTGACAGACGAACTGGCGAATTGTAATTGTGTCCGCTACGTAATTCTGTGTAATCGGCAAGTGTTCCAACTGTAATTCGGTGGAAATAAAGAACATTTGAGTTTGTGCAATTGGACTTTTAATTTCACGAACCCACAAAGTCACAGTATTTTACCAGTTATAAAGAAATACAGAGCGATCCATATAAACCTGAACCATTTCAATAGGTCATAATTTTTGAACCAATAATAGGACACACGTGCAACTTTGGGAGAACATAATACACAATTGGGAGATTACATTACACAATTTACATCTTAAAGAAAATGTTGAAAGTGTCCTCCACCAGCATCTATAGATTTTGCACTCGTCTCACTATATTCTCCGACGTTTTGCGGAGAGTATCCTCGCCAATGTTACTTATTTCGGTTTGAATTGATTCCCTGAGAACATCAATTGTCCGTGAACTATTCTTATACGCTCAATATTTTAGATTACCCCCCCCCCCCCCCACAAAAAACGGTGAGTTTGGGTCAGGGAACCTAGGGGGCCACTAACCTTTTGAGATTATTCGATTATCAAAGAAACTACTTACACGTTCCATGACGTCATTACATGTATGGCACGTTGCTCCATCTTGCTGGAAATAACCTTCTCTCGATTCGATATAATCTCCACAAAACTTCAGAGAATATGGCGAGATGAGTGCAGACTTGTATAGATGCTGGTGGAGGACACTTCCAACATTTTCTCTGAGGTGTAAGTAGTGCCATGTAATCTCCCAATTGTGTATTATATTCTTCCAAAGTTACACGTGTGTCTTATTATTGGTTCAAATGTTCAGGTTTATATGCATCGCACTATACTTTAGAATAAGCTGGTCTTTATTGACTGTTGCTAAATATTACATGGAAAACATTTTATTTATCACACAAATATCTTTAAAATGTGCTATTATAATATAAGCGGCTTTATAATCTTGTTTCCAGGTGTGTTTTAGAAGGACTCTAAGGTACAACTTTGTTATCATAATTTTGTGACTGTTTATTAACAACTGAAGGCTGATACATGCCCGCAATGTAGCAACACTAGCCATGACATCCTGTAAATCGCATTGCCAAACCAAAGGAAAAAGAGTAATACCGAAACATCAAAATAAAACAAATGAAACAAACTTTACTTATAAGGTCACCTAACACAATGCGCAAATTCTCCACACAGTAACGCCACACTCAAACTTCGCCGACAGTTCTTACCCTGTAAAGACTGGGTTGAAATGAAGACGAAATCAAAGGAGTGGGAAGTTGCTGACAAGAAAGCAATCAGTTCAACATTGACCTAGTGACCAGAGAACAAAAACATTTAAAAAATTAAACCTAAATTTAATCTATATTTATAATCTATATGTATATCACTGCTGAACTAATACTTGAAATTGCATTCTGCTGAACGTATACAAAGAAAAATGTGATAAACAGAAATTAAAATCTGCTTTTTTGTGTGTAATTTACGTCCTCCAACGGTAAGTCTTACCGGACGGTGAATGAAATGGGTGAAATGATGCTCAGATGAGTCCGGGGTCCATGGAGCTTAGAGCTACCCGACATTTGTCTTTCAGGATAAGGAAAAACCCCGGAAAACCTTATCTAGTAACTCAGCCTAACCTAAATTCGAACTTGGGACCTCTTAAACGTGAGGCAGACACGCTACCATCTACCCCACCGAGGCGGGCCAAAAAAGCCTTATCCACGTAACTCATCCTGACCAAAATTCGAACTCGGGAGCTCTTCAGTGTAAGGCAGAAACGCTACCATCAGCGCTACCGAGGCAGGCACATTAAAATCTATGTAAGAGGCAGCTGTGATTGGCTGAAAGGATGATTATTTTTTAACGAATTAGCCAAGAGACAAATAGTGGCCCAAAACAGTCCAAGTATATTGCCAGCAATAAAACATTAGGAAATTAATATTATATAATTTATATGATTACTTCCATATACTCTGATTATGGAACAATGTAAGACTGAAGCTTTCACGGCGAGCATTACTAATTAAGGCTTCGCCGGTGATCAGCCGTTTCGGCCATTGTAGACCTCATGGCCTTTTTCAGGATCTTTAGATGACCGAAAGCTGGACCTTCATAAACCTGACACGGCTGATCACCAGCGAAGCCTTGATTAATTATGGAAAAAGCTTTCTCAAATATGCTCGATTTTCATAGAATGCTGCAAAAATGCTCTAGAGGCTACAATATTTATATTAATTGATTATATATGATATTAAGTATGTTATTACTTCGAAATATTATGATTGTGGAAAAAGCTTTCCCAAATATGGCAGATTTTCATTGAATGGTGCAAAACTGCTCTAGAGGCTACAAATTCCGAGATTATAAAGGTACCTATGCCCAAGTTAGCGGAGCTGTGGGGTACCTATTTCAGAAGAGAATGGAGGATTAAGATCCACTCAGAGTTTAAAGTCGAGAAGTAATAGCCAGGACAGTAGCAGATGTTCATTTCTCCGCGAAAAAATAAAAACGGCGGAAACTTGGGCAAAAAAGAGCAAATCTCCGGAACCTTTTTAGAGCTAGGGAGACAAAATAACGAATTTGCGAGGATTATGTAATCCTCTGCAAGTACTGTAGCTCGTTAATTTTACGGATCATGCTCCCTCCCCCTTCAAAAATTGCGGGGAAGCGCGGCAGGATCTGTAATAGCCCTTCTGTATTAGTGCCCGTAACAATGTGATGTAAAAAGTATCGGACCCTAAGTCAAGCACATGGATACCCACATCCTAATGCGGTAGGGTGACCAAACTGTGGTGCGCGAAACTAAACAGTCTGGACACATTTTCCACAGTCATTTTTTAAATATTTTCTTAGACCTTTCACTAACGTCATTCTATTTTTTCAAATTTGTAACAATTCTAAACAAAGCTTTGTGCAACCGAGCAGGATGGCTCAGGTGGTTTTTTCTGTGGCCCGTATTCGGAAGGCCCGGGTTCGATTGCCTTGTCCAAGCCACCTGACTCACAGGTGTTTTCGGGGTTTCGCCCTGTTGTCTGGTAAATGCTAGGTAGGCTAGTTACATCCCCTGAACTTCCTGTGCCTCCATTTTATATTCATTATCATTCACATCTCTTTTAGCGTGGAAGTGTCGGCGGGAGTCCCGGCGCTGCATGGCAGGATGCTCCTGATAAGCACTTCCTCCTCCGGTAGGACGATCACAAATCTCCGAGCCGATCTGGTGGACTGTTTCCAAGAAGTCGGCGGGTAGATGTTTGTTGTGCTGGCCTGCCAGTGGAATTTCCAACTGGTAAGTAAACGGGACCCAGCCCTTTGCACTGTCGTGACTCATTGAGTTGCCCTCTCTCAATCTCCTCTCACCTTAACCTTTCTCCCGGGGATGTCCACTTGGGGCTTAAGTATAACAAACCACTACCCTTTGTAGTAATCCAACCCTAAGCTTTGTACATCTGTAAGTAATTAAAGCAAGTACTGCATTCCACCCAAAGATTCTATACCAAGATTTCACCAAAAAGAAATCTTTGAGAGTTTCGAATAAAAAGTCGTTTTATAAAAATATCTACGTGTATGTGCATACATATATATCTGTGTGACAATAACCTAACTGAGACCAGACTTCAGTTTCTTCCAAATAAGCAACTCCTAGATTTTCCAGAAAATTCGTCCCAACAACCTGCCCTTTTTATGGAAAAGTTTTCATTATTTTTAATTTATCTCAAAGGTATCTGTTAAGGAATTTTATTAAAGTACCGTGCGTTTAAGATATTTTCACCATAAAATGCAATTTAAAAATGACAATAGAAAAGTAATATAGAATTAATACGCAACATGTTTTATATTTCAAATTACAAGTTTCTAAAATAATTTATTAATTTATGTCAAATGTTCCGAATGTAACTTTTAGAAATAACATTTGTTTAAATTCACATAAAGTCTACTAAAGTGTCACATAATTATTATGTTAGTTTCATTTCAAAATGAAATACATTAAAACATTTGTACTATTTAAAAGAAAACAAGAACTCTTGCGTCTATTGCAAAGAAGGCACGTCAGCAAGAGCAGCGCCATCGGATTTGCGATACCTTGAGAGGTTCTTTCCCGGTTAGGAGCCTCAGTGTAAAGACATTTGCATTTTTCTTTTCTGTTTAATTTACGTCCTCCAACGTTATGGCCAGGGAGCGGAGTTATAGTCACTAAAAATGTGCGAAATAGGCAGGCAAAGGCAGTAAAATAGGCAAAATAGGAATTTAAATAGACACTAAAATTTGCTAAGTAAACACTTAGAAATACACAATTTTAGTAAAATGGCTGTTAAAATGTACTATGAATACACTAACAAAATGACAATCATCGCAACATATGCTGCAACAAATTCGCTAAACACATACTATTTTGCACTTCCCTAGACGAAGTAGTTCTACACTTATTCCAAATTTCATAAATGTCTCCACAGTAAGTTAAAACAACAGATAGTCATATAATTAAAATACATATAAATCCACTTCACTAAGTAAGAACCATATTGTGCAGAAATGTGTGAAGTAGTTAACTATGTCAAAAACAAAAACATGCGTCACCATTTATCCAATGTTTAAGAAGTACACTTCTGTTGCTTCTCTCTTTTGGCATATTTGCGTAGGAAACTGATCTATGTGTGCACTTGAAACACTACTTAGAGAATGGGATTTTCATTCCCCACATAAAGAGTGGTCATTTGTCAATCCATTGAAATATATTTAGCTGGTCTTTGTTACTTGTCCTTGAGCGAATTCTAAGATTTTCTATAACGTCATTAGTGCAGTGACACATCTGTAAGGCGGATACCTACCTGGCTAAACCTCTTTTTGTATATCCAATGTGCAGCAGTAAGAAATTTCTCTGTCCCGAAAACTTCACGTTGAAACCATCAAAAGCAAAAGCTGTTGTCACAAATCACAATCAGAAGAAATTGACTAATAGAAATTGGGCACTAATAGGCAGAATAAGTACAAAAGTATGAAATAGGCATTTATAAGCACTATAAAACTAAGAAATTAGCCTAATATTTTTACGAAACTTGCTTATAACATAAAAGTCTACGTTTCTGAGCAAAGGAATAAAGTACGCAAATAGGGCAAAATCCAACCCCTAATTATGACATACCGGACGATGAATCAAATGGATACGATACTCACACGAGCTGAGAGTCCACAGAGCTTACAGTAACCTGATTAATCTTTCAGGATAAGGAATAACCCCGGAAAAAGCTTATCCAAGTAAGTCACCCTGACCAAGATTCAAATTCTGTCTCTTGAACGTGAGGCAGACACGCTACCACCTAGCTATAGACGAATGCGTAACTCAACATAAGGGAGGGCGACTAAGGAATCAACCTGAGTACATTAGATATTTCTTCGTTTTTCACAATTCTAGTATGATACCTTAGGCAAGTCAAAATTCTAATGTGTTACTCCCAGCCTTCTTTCGCATACTTTTAGAAAACACGGAAATCGAAGCATTAACTAGTGTATTTCTATGATGTATTTATCAGCCTAAAGCAATTCACTGAGCATTACATGTTTGTTCTTGTCACATTTCTAAACTCTGTGACAAGAGGAAAGCTTGTTCGTTATGTTGAATATCTGAACATGCAAATAAGTTTTGTAAGATAAACTATATTTACACAAAAAGAGTAACAAAATCTTAATGTATACTCAAGATTTTGAAAATGTGTGGCTATAACTGCATCACAGAATGAAAGTATATCATGTCACGTTCTTGCTTACATGCTAGTGGTCACTCTAAATATTTTGACAAATTAATTATATATCTTTTAATTACATTTGTAGATACAGAGCTACTTCCACCTCTACTTCTAGCAATTCATTCAATTAGCATTATGAATGGTACTTTAATAATAAAGAAAACGTAGTATGTCATTACAGCCCTTCATTATAAAGGTCTGAAGTTTTACCGCTTATTTCACTTTAAAATTTGGCACCTCAAGAAATGCTTGCAACAAACAATTTATAACACAATTTTAATTTCCTGTCATAACGGTATATGATTATAACTTTCAGGAGAATTAAATAAAAATTCAGGTTTTAGTAAGAAAACAAGTTGCACATTATTTTACTTATTTGATGGAAATTAATAATTTCTTCACACTAGCCGTACATAGGCTAAGGTTTTCGATAGACTGAGTCAACTTGCAAAATGCAATGCCATGGCCGGGCTTTGAACCACGGATGCCCTGGTTTCCGTCCAGTCGCTCCAACCCATTGAGCTACCATGGCCAATGTACCGTCCTGACATTAAATTCTCCATTTGACTTGTATAACCTAAAACCTGCGACTGACAGATGATTTTACTGACCAACTGTATACAAAATTTGTTTTACCATCTTGTACGAGGGGTGTCCAATAAAGAAGGATAATTTTTACGGTAATAATTTTTGCATTAAAATTTAATCTTATTATATTCTGTTGGCTTAATGTGAAACAAACACGCCGTAGTAGTTTCATTGTTGGTACTCCTGGTTCCCGCCTGTGAGAACCAGGCAAGTTCAGACATATGCAGTATCGCCTACCGCTGCAATGGAAGTAACATGCAGTTAAAGTTGGAGTGAGAGGAAGATCCGGAGTTTCTTTCAAACGTAATCACTGCAGATGAAACTTTTCTACATCATTTTGATCCTGAGAGCAAACAGCAAAGCGCAGTGTGGAAATTTCCATCTCCAACCCCCCCCCCAAAAAAAAAAGCAAAAGTGGTTGCTTCTGCTGGGAAAGTTATGTTCATCTCATTCTTTGATATTCATGGAATGGTTTATCAGCATGTTGTACCTGAACACACATAAGTAACTGGACAGTACTACAGGGATGTCCTGAAAACATTGCAAGTCCATATCAGGCGCAAAAGACCACACTGGCGTGAAGCAGGCTGGATGCTACACCACGATAATGCGCGGCCGCATATTGCCAATGTTGTTGAATATCTTGCAAAAAATCAACGTGAAGTGCATCCCTCACCCTCCCTATAGTCGGTATTTAGCCCCATGTGACTTTTCTATTCCCTAAATTGAAGAAACTCCTACGTGGGAGGCGTTATACATCATCAGAAGCTGTGGTGAAGGCTGTGGAGGAGATTTTGAAAGATCACTAAAAAATGGTTTCCAGCATGTCTTTGAAGACTGGCAGAAACGCTAGGACAAGTGCATCGCATTCAGGGGAGACTATTTTGAGAAGGACCGTCAAAATTACGAGGATGAGTAAAGTTACTTTGTCAAAAGAAAAAAAATGTTCATTCTTTATTGAACAGCCCTCGGAGTTTTCGCTATAAGACGACTGTTGTTAGGCGACATTAAATAAATTTATCTTAAAGAAAGTTACACATATTTATTGCTTAAAATTAAAAGAATTTTATTTCTAGAACTTGTTGGATATGAAAGTAATATTGGCAATACCACATGTGAAAATAAATGTTGGAATCACAATTTGTGTTTTGGGGAGGAGCAGACTCGATGCCCATTTTCATCAGACTCATATGAGTGCTCCCTGATTAGGTTTTCGAACAAGCGATTACCATAGACAAATACACTAACATCTGCCCTCTGGTATGAGATGATTTTGTCAGCGAGTGTCAACACAATTTCTCGTAAACGCTTTTCGTTACATCTAAGATATCCCATCTTAACTTACTTCCTATGGTGTATTAGTATTATCTTTAAGTTCCAGACATCGTACATCATCTTTAATAAAGCTTTCAGGCGAAGTAAGTGCCCTCCAAAACTAAGGTCATAATAAAAGCAAATTTATCCATTATGTTTTCGGAGACAATACGCCGCAAGCTTGTATAAAAAGGCCGATAAAAGAGCAGGTAAAGAGACGGGAAAAGCCGACTATTTTATCTTTTTTAAGAAGCAGCTGTGTATTTACAGTAAGTAAAGAGCTATTATGGAGTAAGGTTACCGACTAACAGTTTTATATAACCTCGCTGGCTGTGCAGCTACGTTCTATACTGCCGGTAAAATATAGAGTCGAGTATAAGATTAATTTTAGTGGCTGTTGCTGCCGGGGATTTACCTGTCTAGTGTTTCATTGTAACGTTAACTCCAAACTATAAGCATGCGTTACATTGGGCAACAAACAACACCCATTAATTCCTAGGATACATTAAAGTCAGCTGGATAAAACAAAAAAAAAAAAAATCAGATATACCGTGATCAAATGATTTTTCTGTTTCAACTGCAGTAATTTCACACTAGTTTGCTTCAACGTCAAGTAATATGATATTTACTGCACTTTTTAATTGCAAGGCAGATGGTTAATGACTCTGCACCGGAATGTGTCAACGGCGAAGGCTTTCATATCACCAACTTCCCTTCCAATCACCAATTAACATTATAAAGGAGCATTTGAAAAAACTTCTCATGAGCTTGATCCACTTGCATTTCCAATCTGGAAAGAACGATAAATCTCTAGCTGTCTTTATTTTCAATCACAGTTTTGAAATTATAAGATAGGAATTTCAAAAATTATTTCTACATTATTTTCAACGCTTTACGCAGCAACATACACTTGAGAAACCGTTCGGTCAAAATGAGAGGTCAATGTTGTAAATGGAAATTAATTATTCTTTCGCATTAGCCGTGTGTAGGAGGCACTATGAAAGGATACAGCCGGACTGAAAAATTCAATGCCATATCCCGGATTTGAACTACGGATCTTCTGGTTTCCGTTCAGCCGCTCAAATGTTTCAAATCCCGGCTATGGCATTGAGTTTTTCAGTCTGGCTCTATCCTTTCATACTGCGTCCTACACAGCTAGTGTAAAAGAACAATTAATTTCCATTAATTATACCTAATAAAGGTCCGAACTGTAAAGCCAGGGCCTTAGAATAGTAAGTCGCCATTAAGGTTGTTGTCTCATGTGTTTATGAGAACTCCTAGTGGTTTACCGGGAAAAACACGAGTCAGTTGAAGAATTTAATGTCATGTGGACACGTTGGCCATAGTAGCTCAATGGTTTAGAGCGGCTGGACGGAAACCAGAAGATCCGTGTTTCAATTCCCGACTATGACATTGAATTTTTCAGCCTGGCTCTATCCTTTCAATGTTGTAAACGTCTTCTAAATTTGTCAACTCTATTTTTACCATAACAGATAAAGTGTAACCTTACAGACAAAGGCATACTTCCTGGCCAGTTGTTTCACCGCAGTTTTGGGACAAACTGCAAATTAAAGAATACCAAACAAATTAAAACATATGATACGTTACATTTACAAGACTCTCTCTAGCCACCATAGTTTTATTTTTTATAGCTTATACAAACTTTTCTTAACAATGCCTTGCTTTTCTATCTCATGTTAATCAAGGTAGACCAGAGGAAGACAGCTTCGAGGGTTGTGACGTATTTGAGCCGGGAGCGAAGCCTGCATTGCCTGAGACTTCAGGCAAGAGCCTTGTGGCACCAAATTGCCTATATAAATGGCACAGCGAGAACAGAATCTGAGGGTTCAGCGAGGTGTAGCGCACTCGATAACAATGTAGCTGCCACGTACCAAATAGAACTGTTAAATTTACAATGTGACGATTTATTGAAGTAAAAATATACACACAAGAAAGACCTGGCTGACTTTTACAAGAATGTCTCCCAAACCAGATTTCCGAGGTTGTATTCACTTGCCGCACGGACATTGTGTATGTTTGACTGGACATACGTATGCGAACAATTTTTTTTTTATCTTTTGTGAAATTAGCTAAGTTCAAACCCCGAAGTACCTTGTCGGTTCACAATCTAACTTGCAGCCTTCGATTACAAATTTCCCAAACATTACCTCCTGACATTGATAAACTAGTTAAGTAAAAACGAAGCAGAAAGTGTCGGAAAATGTCCACGTAATTTTGTTCTGAATGGGTCTCCTCTAATTTGCAGAGATAACGATAAACGAGTTGAAGTTTTATATATTTTCTCATAGCACAGAGCCAAAATGTAATTGTTTATAGACTGTGAGCAATTATGTAACTAAAGCAGTCAGCATTAATATTACAACACCAAAGATGTAAGTTGTACATATTATTAATACCCGATACGTTTCCTGTCTTTCCTACGCAGACGGAACCGCAAACACATCGAACTATATCCTTGCTCTTTGGCAGCAGAAATCAGTGCGGTGACGTCACACGCTAACCTGCCTTTCGTTCGGGGGCATATTTGGCGGAGCTGATTTCACACCGCCACTAGCTGTCTTCCCCTGAGGTAAACCCATATATAAGCACTTTTAATAAATGCAGAAACAGAATTGTGACTAAAAATGAGAATATTTAAAATTTAAAACAATAACGAACGATATCTCTAAATTGTTTAATGTTACAAAAGAGATATTTCAAAGGACCTACACCTTATTCACATTATTTTTGTCTCACTTCTTAGGGCTCCACATCCTATAGAAATTATTTGGAACTCCTTGGAATGAGGGATTAAGGGCTATTTCCAAAATATTCAAGATACATGTTTAGTGTTATAAAAATACCTCAAGCATGTGATGTTTTAATTAAAACTTTAGCGCCTCTTTTAGATAATCAAAATATCTAATGGATAGTCTGACATGGAAAAATGTTGAAAATCTGAAAGTAGAATCTTTGGAACAACTTTATACGATTGGTTTTTATTGGATTCTTCCTTCAGTTGTGTTGTTCATAAAGAGAGGTAAACACACATAAATGTTCAAATACAAAATATGTTAAAGAATGTTTATTAATATAAATTAACTCTTACTATATTCCATCTTGCAATTAAGACTGACATCGTAACCAGAACGACAACAGAAGTAAAGTGAAACAGCATCTGTCACGTGACTTACAACACGGGAGTAAGATATTTTTTTTTTTTTTTTTTTTTTTTTTTTTTTTGCAATTTAAGTCCTCCAACGTTAAGTCATATCGGACGGTGAATGAAATTGGTGAAATGATGCTCAAATGAGTGCGGGGTCCATGGACCTTAGAGCTACCCGACATTCGTCTTACAGGATAAGGGAAAACCCCGGAAAAAACCTTATCCAGGTAACTCACCCTGACCGAGATTCGAACTCGGGACCTCTTGAACGTGAGGCAGCCGGGGCGGGCACCTAAGATATTCTGATGGCTAAATCTAGATATAAAGACACTCCTACGAGATGGAAGCGGGGTAGCAAGAACTCTATTCTAGCCAATGAAAGATACATGTACTTGCATTGTGTGCCCAAGTTTGGTCAGTTTAGGACCAAGAATCGGGAATAGACAAGATGTGAATTTGAACCAAATGTTTGCCGTTTATATATCCTTAAATGTAACACACCAACCTTCAATTAATCCTCAGTTTTTGACGGAAGTACGTGATGTGCTTTCTTTGTATTTACTTGTTTTTCTTTTAGAATCAAGCTTGTGAATGATACAGCAATATCGAACTCCGATTGTCACAGTTAAAGGCCGGATGAAGTTTGCTTTTTCCATAGATATACTGCACATGAATTGTACTGTTATTGCTTGCACATGTAAATAACTACAGGTAGATATAGCCTGACCATGAAAACCGCTTCACTACGAGAGGAAACCAAACAGTCGGGTTATGCTACACCTTGACCTTGAGTCTGAATACACTTGTAAAGCAGTGCTTTACTAGTTCGCAGAGTATTACGTTAAGTTGTTTTTGATATTGTATATTTGATGGTCGTGCTGTACATCCGTCATCATTCATACTCTGTTGCCAGCTAACTTGTATCGCATGCGAGCGCACATCCCTCCGACCTTTAGTCATAGGTAATGTCATGAGTGATTTTGAATTTATATAGGGAAGTTCAAAACAACGTGTTGTATATGGGAGGCTGTTTCACGAATTAAACAAATTAATAAAAGCAATAAAACAAGTTATTTGATTTCCTAAATCACATAAGCCTGCATTAGCACATGAATGAAACTTAACCTCACAAGTCACGGCATACAACAGTTCTTACAAGCCGTGCACAAGTTAACAGTGGTGAAAGCAACTTTGGTCTTAAGGCCTTAGGTGGCGCTGATTGATTATAAGACAATAATAAAGTAAAATAACCCCTTCATGTGATCGTTATACCCAACAGTAAAGGAACACGTGATAATTGCTGAGCGACAATTGTGCATGGTGTACAATTATCGATTTAGAGATCAGCGATTGGTTGGTATTTGACGCATCCTAGTACTTGATAGGTCTATAAGAGTATGATGACGTATGTCTGAAATAGGCAGTATAATTCCTTGTAAATGTGTTTTCTGATACAAGGATAGTTTCTTACAGTCCCTATTGCTTAGATGTAGTACGTAGAGCAAAAATTATTTTGATAAAAATATTGCGATCAAGATTTCACAAAAACGTTTTTAGTTTTCCGGAAACAAAATCATCATTGCCCGCCTCGGTAGCGTGGTGGTAGCGTGTCTGCCTCACGTTCAAGAGGTGCTGAGTTAGAATCTCGGTCAGCGTGATTTACCTGGATGAGGTTTTTCCGGGGTTTTCCCTTATCCTTAAAGACTAATGTCGGGTAACTAAGTTCTATGGATCCTGGGCTCATTTGAGCACCATTTCACCCATTCCACTCATCGTCTGATATGACTTAACGTTACAGTTTAGCCCAGAGGTTCCACCCCATTAGTCCTGAACCCGTAGGAACTGGACCCGGGCCTCTTGCTACCAGGGAGTTATCCGAGCTGTCCCAAAGGGCGCTCGGCGTCCTCCGTGGGTCTTTCCATAGGGCAAGACCTTGTTTCCTAACAAGCCCCTCATCTGGTCCTATGGACTCAAGATGGGATGGAAGTGGATACGCCACTTACGCGCGCCAACACCAAAGGTGAAGACTACCGAGAACCTCGGTGGGGCCACCTGGTGATCTAGCACACCTTCTACTAGCTTTGCAGGCTAGTACCCGGGAGAATTAATGACTTCACTCAACCCCGTCCGAAGACGTACCCGATTCCCACGGGTATCGGGTACACACCGGCCCCTCGAGTCCATCCCAATCCAGACAACTCCCGAAGGAGGGGCTCAGATGTTCGGCCCGAGGTTCCTCTAGTAACGTCAGAGGTACCACGAATGCTAAGGGTCCGCAGCGCTAGCGCCACGGCAGCTGAAGGGGACGGATCCCCTCCCCTACGGGAGACTTAACGTTACAGAAAAAAAGAATCGTCATTTAAACAGCATAGCCCTGAAACGAATATCAATCTTAGTTATGCATGTGAAATATGTTTCAAGGACACTGTGCCAAACTGTTAGATAAAATCTCCTAAACCCAAACTATACTTTATATGTAAATTGATATTTATATAGTTCTTTACTCAAAAATGGATAAACGATTTTGATTAAAACATGTTTATTTGTTATCATGACATGAGGAATAAGCTTTATATCCTGAGTAATCTGCGGAGAGCCTGTGAAGTTCTCTTCATTCTGAATCAATTTTATCTAGATGAAATTTATTTTAAAATGGTGTACTCATAATTTGTTAGTTTTTGTAAAAGAAAAAAATTACGAACCTCAAAAAATCCCTTAATTCATATGTTTTAGTTCATTAGGTTTTTTAAAAAAGTGTACCGGAACCTGAAAAAATGTGAAACTGAGAAAAACAACATTAAAATTTATATACTGATTACTGACCTCTCACACGAGTCAGAACATTCCTGCTGCATAGCATTGACCCTCTGTATTCTCACTTGTTCTTTTCAAGTTCCTCTTCATTTTTATTGCGTTCTTGGCCAGTTCTTCAACCATTTTATCTGCTTTCAGAATTCGCAGCTCATCAATTTCTGTATATGACTACACTCACGATTAGCACATGTATTGTTGAACTGGGCCTACGTACCTCAATATTACATGTGGTTTCATTGTCTATTCTATTTATATTTTCAACATTTACTGTTCTGGTTTAAGTACTAAAAACATAGCCTGTAAACTTTCTTTTTCCAACTGTTTTCGACCTACCCATATCATATATTCACCAATAACGAGTACAAAATACTATTCAGAACAAATAACTGTTCACATATACAGCCAAAGACAAAAGAAAAACTAGCACCATTGGAGTTACAGTGGTACCAGCAGAAAGCTTGAAAGATCCCTCACAAAACAAGGCATAGTTCAGAAATATCTGTTCAATATTACAGAGGCCCAAATAACCTTGTTGTCGACGGGCCCTAAAACACCACACACTCAATATTACAGAAGTTATGATAGATTTTCTGAAAATTTATGAAAAGGGACGTGGCAAAAACTTTAACACCCAATAGTATAATTAGCAAATTAGGTATCAAGTACTGCTCCAATGAACTTTTTATTTGTAATCTAGACATTATAATAAAGTGTAAAAGTGTACCTTCTCACGTTAAAAGTATGTGCAGAAAGGGAAGTTTCTGAAGAATGCTTTGGAAATAATCATAGTGGCTCGAGACACACTTTCATTATTTTGTGATTAAGTTGGCATAATAACAACCATTTCGAGAAATGTGCTCAGCTAATGGCTTTCAAATGTAAAAATGCCATCCGGTTGATCCCACGCCTATACCAACCCACTTTTTTTAATTTACGTCCTCCAACATTTAGTCATATCGGACGGTGAATGAAATGGGTGAAATGATGCTCAATGCGTCCGGGGTCCATGGAGCTTAGAGTTATCCGGCATTAGTCTTTCAGCATAAGGGAAACTCCCGGAAAAAACCTTATACAGGTAACTCACCCTGACCGAGATTCGAACTCGGGACCTCTTGAACGCGAGGCAGACATGCTACCATCTAAGCTACCCAGGTGGGCTATACTAACCTATCAGGTTATATTACTGCCAATGACATTCTGTTGAATGAGGCAACAATTTGCTACGGACTGTATATACTTGTACCTAAATGTTTCATTGTTGCTGTGGGTAAAATACAGAATGCAACAATGAAAGAAAAGTGCCTATTTACGTTACTTCAAGGAACATTTCGTATTTTGGTGTTTTGGAAATTCTAGAAGAGGCGACATTGACGCCGAAACCCTTCGTTGTTTTCCTTATTTTTACACAAGAGCGGACATAAAATCTGAACTTATCCTGTGGGAGGCTCCTCCATCTGAGAGAAGATCGTTTTGGAAGAAAATGCCGCGATCTTTACCGGAGCAAAGCGAGCGGTCTGTTGGTCGATTTCTTAGCTCCACCTCCCTTCCGATTTCTTCACCACAAGGGCCTCGATATATTCCATCTTCCACGTGATTGAACAGAGAAGGAACAAGTAAACTAAGTCAAAAAGAAAGAATAGTATTGGCGAGGAAGCGAAATAACTAGAAATCAAACGGAAGGGGCGAAATCTGTGAGAGAAGTAATAAAGAAACAAAGATTTCTACAGAAGTGTGTATTTCAGTTTGAGATGGTTTAGTGCCAAAGATAACTTGTTATGTCTGGTGTTATGCTTTGTTTGGAGATCTAGAAAGGAAATAGTAATGTGTCACATTCACAGTGCTTTCTCTGCTTGTAATCTTATGTCAGGTGGGCCATTAGCGCCCGGTGGACAGAAAATGTAAACAGTTTCAAACAGGAGAAAGTACGAAGTCTTACGGTGAAGGCGTCGTCTATCGTGCTCCAAGGGTAAAAATGCTACCCTCTGGTTTCCGAGGTTGGAGGTTCAAACTCGGTGGAAGGTGAAGGACTTTTTCGGGCCCGAGGATTCCGTCTCTTATATTTACTACACACAAAAGCACCTCAAGTATGACAAAGAAGTCCTCTGTGCAAAACGTGGTATTTCACGCCATCACAAAATGGGATGCTAAAACCACATCAGTTAAAGAGAAATGGTAAACAAAGCCTCCGTTTTAATTTCTCTACTGAAGACAAATATAGCTGTGAAATAGACTCTAGAAATTCTCATTTGCTTTTTATGGGACTTAAAATTTACACGTTTACGTCACGAAATTGGATTTTCATTATCAAATGTTTCAAAGACGTCAAATGACTAATCGGCCCTTTATCATTATTTGAAGCATCATTGTGAACATTAAACTGTGTCTATCTCAATCACAACATCTTTCATAATTTTTCAGGAACAAAAGTTCTCCTCTGACATCAGCCTGTCTTATTAGCTTGTCACTTCCACAAGAGCGTCAGGCTATTCAAGGTTATTTGTAATAGATATTTTACATATTCAGCTGAGATATCCACTGAAGCATTATATATGGTTAAATTTTTATTGAGGAATTAATCCTTTCAGAATTAATCCTGAAAAAGGATTAATTCTGAAAGGATTAATTCCTCAGTATAAATTTTACATTAAAGGTTCAGACATAAAGATCCTGGTATTTAAGTACTTATAATATTAATTAGCCACAAATGTATATCTCGAATATGAGAACTCCAAGCGGTTTACTGGGGTTTAGAACGACTGGACGGAAACCAGGAGATCCGTGGTTCAAATCCCGGCCGTTGGCATTGAATTTTTCATTTGACTCTAAGTAATTCATTATATATCGAATCCAATTGCATTTTGTCTTCCTAGGTATTTAGATCTCCAGTAGCGCAACTTGCACTGGCTGTGTTGCAAATTGCATGAGAAATATCTTCTTCTTCTTCTCCTCCTCCTGGTAAAGGACACATCCTGTTCATTTATGGTCCTCAAACCCTTATGCCATTTTAGTCGTCGGGTGAGGCAGCCACAATTCTGGATCAGAGAGAGAAATCCAAGGAATATCAGTTCGATCCCCGCAATGAGAGTGAGGGAAGTAGATGAACGGAATGAGGGCCAAGTGGATGAAAGGAAAGTTGGAACAATAATGGAGCAATCGGAGGAATACTGACGGGGGAAACAGGAGTTACCGGAGAAAACCGCCCCAGCACCGTAATTTCCACCACAAATCTCACTTTGCGGTCGCCTGGGATTGAATCCGGGCCACCTTGGCCAGAGTCAAGCGGTCTAACTCTCGACCACGGCGTGATCACTCGTGTGAAATATTAAGCGTTACATTCTCATAATCTTGCTTTCTTAGAATATTTCCATTTCAAGTTACAGCCAAAATATAAATTTGAATGTAAATGTAGATGCAAATGGCATTGAATTTTTCAGTCTGGCTCTACTCATTCAAACCTTAACCTACACATGGCTAGTGTGGAAGAAGTGATTAGTTCCATCAATTTAGCTAAAAAACATAGTGGTTTGGCTATGAAGCCTGAGACTTAAGTACTTACAACACAGTAAGTCGCCACAAAAGCTGCATGTCTCATAACATATTGGAGCCCCTAGTGGTCTACCGGGAAACAGATGAGTCAGTTGGAGGATTTAATGTCATATTGGCATGTTAGCCATAGTAGCTCAGATGGTTAGAGCAACCGCACGGAGAGCGGGAGATCCGTGGTTCAAATCTCGGCTATGTTATTGAATTGTTTAGTTTGGTTCTGATCATCTAAATTTTGTTACATTTTTTTCTTTATTTTCTTTTCATTCAAATTTCCCGTATAATGTCTTTGAACTGGATGAAGTGATCGGATGTATTATGCTTTAAGTACTGATACGTCTAAGAAAAACACTTAATATTCTGTAACACGTTGAATTTTGTGGAATTAGATTGGCTTTTCTGTAATTCATTTACACCAGTAACCGTTTAAACACAATGCAATTAAGCATCATAATTTTTGGTTTTTTTAAATCCTCTACTACCTACTTTAGGTGTTGCACTCCACCCACAACTTTGATGATAAGGAAATTTCAATGAAATTACAAATTTGGAAGCTTAATGAATCCAATAAAATATGTAAGTAGGTATAAAGATTTCGGAGTTTGTGCACACGTCCGTGGTTGCCTCTCTTTAATAACAACGTAACTCAAAACGTAGTCCATTTGTTTATTACGAAACTGTATATGTGAATCACCCATGATGCCGCATCTAATAGTTGACTGTGTGCCTCTCACGGAACTATGTCTGGAAGCAATGTGTCATCAAATTCTAGAGTTTTGTGAGAAAGATTACGGCTAGAACTTTAACACATCAAAAAGGCTTAGCGCTCTTGGGGATAAAAAGGTGCAACGTGCCAGCATTGCTAGCACAAGAGTGAGTGTTTACTAAAGAATTATTATTTTGAAATTCTAGGTGTAATCTTTCTCAGTAAATGCTATGGTTGTTGATATCGAACACATTCCTAACAGCCAGATTATCGTCAGAGACCGGTAGTTAATGCAGAAAGTGTATCTATTTATAGCATTAGCGTGAGCTACTATGTGTTAATCCTCCCCTTATCCTCCAAAGAGCAAAACATCCACGTTTCCTAGTCAGTGGCCTACAGTAAGGGATAAGTACTATTACACATACATCTAACAATATCCATTGTAATTAAAGGGCACAAGCATGATGGGAACGGTAGAAAATGATCAACAGCACATTCTTTCTTCGCCTTTTTCGTGGTCAGCCAGTGTGCTCCATGTACGCAAGAAAGTAGGCTACAAAGATGGAGAAATAAAAGTTCTACGTCCCCCATACAAACAGATATATCGTGTTTGGGCTGATAAAATGATGTACTGCCTCTTTCCCGAGTTAAAGAAGGAATATTTTGCCCCCTGGTCACACAGCTCCATCTCCAGCTGTCTGATTTCACAAGTAGTGCTATTAGGGCAAAAAGGAACTAACCATCCAAAGTCACGGAGTTTGATCACAATAAAATCTGATACAAATTTGTTTTGGGTCTAGACATATCATCGTTTCCCCATTCTCATATTTGCAGTAATTTATATTAATTCTGATTTTTTCTGATGTTTATCTAACAATAGTACATAGTTTAATATTTGTAGTTCATTCATACATATTAGCAACAATAACGTAGGAATAATAACGAATGAGGAAAACTAGAAAGACATGTTCTTAGGTTTACAGGCACTCTAGGATATATTAACAGAAACTAGAGAGACCTATAACATGTGTAATCATCATCATCATCATCATCATCATCATCATCATCATCATCATCATCATCATCATCATCATCATCATCATCATCATCATCATCATCATCATCATCATCATCATCATCATCATCATCATCATCATCATCATCATCATCATCATCATCATCATCATCATCATCATCATCATCATCATCATCATCATCATCATCATCATCATTTGATTACATGTAAAAGCTTAGAGAACAAAGTAGTTACCGATATTGTAAAATTAATTACAATAATCTTTTTTGTCTGGCCACGTAGCTCAGCCGGTAGAGCACCTGCCTGCCGTGCTAGGGGTCCCGGGTTCGATTCCCGGTGGGAATGGGGATTTTTCTCCGACCAAGATAATTCCCCATCTTCACCAGAGTCTGGAAGTGTGAATGAGTGTGTAAGTGTGAATGAGTGTGTGATCTAATGATTAAAAACACCTAACGAATACGAGTTAACACTTTCGGTATGTTCCAAAGGAGAACGGCCGCCGATATGACCATTGTAGTTAAAGGCGGGGTACAAATGGAACAAGGAAAAAAAAAATAATAATCTTTCCTTGGTAACTTTTACACTAAGGGAATTCAGTAGTTCGAGATACGTCAGATATTCGACAGCTCTTGCGCCACTACAATCTTATTCGATGGAATTAATAATTTCAGTCTGTTTTCCATACATAATAATGATACATTCGGTTTAGGTTATTACTAATTGCTCATACCAGTCTTAGCTGAATTTATTAAGAGGCTATTTCTGCATTTTCTTCGTTTCAGAGAGGATTTAGCAATCTCGTTTTGTATTTACAGCTATTTATTGAGAGAAATAGAGCTGCTGAGGTAGAGTGAAAGCTAAATTTTGATACCTCAGGGGAAAAAAGATTCGGATCTACGGAAAAGGCCACTTAACTTTGCACACATATGGTACGAGGATTATTCAATAAAGAATTATCACAATTTTTTTTCACAACGTACCTTTATTCAAAGACATGCTGGAAACCATTTTTGAGAGATCCTTCACAATCGACTCCGCAGCCTTCACCACTGCTTCTGATGATGGATAATGCCTCCCACGAAGGTGTTTCTTCAAGTTAGGGAATAGAAAAATGTCACATAGGGCTAAATCTGGGGTATAGGGAGGTTGAGGAATGCACTTCACGTGGTCTTTGCAAGATATTCCGCAATAACATTGGCAATATGCCGCCGCCCATTATCGTGGTGCAACATCTAACCTGCTTCATGGAAGTGTGGTCTTTTGCGTCTGATATAGACTTGCAAAGTTTTCAGGACATCCCTGTAGTATTGTCCAGTTACTGATGTGTGTGCAGGTACAGCATGCTGATAAACCATTCCATGAATATCAAAGAATGAGATGACCATAGCTTTCCCAGCAGAAGCAGCCACTTTTGCTTTTTGAAGGGTTGGTGATGAAGGAGATTACCACACTGAGCTTTGCTGCTTGCTCTCAGGATCAAAATGCTGTAGCAGTGTTTCATCAGCAGTGATTACGTTTGAAAGAAACTTCGGATCTTCCTCTAACATAAACTTTAACTGCACGTTACCTCCATTGCAGTGGTAGGCGATACTGAACATGTCTGAACTTGCCTGGATCTCACAGGCCGGAACCGGGAGTACAAACAATGAAACTACTACGGCGTGTTTGTTTCACATTAAGCTTACAGAATATAATAATATTGAATTTTACTGCAAAAAATTATGACCGTAAAAATTATGATCATCTTTATTGAACAGCTTTGTTATTTTATATTTAATTTATCCCTCAAATATTTCCATTTATAATATGTTATAGGGCGAAGTCTTTGGAGACCTTCCGAGAAACTACACCATAATGAGACTTTTTTCGCCTGTAAGCGACAATTTAAAGTGAGTATCGTTGGTTGTGTTGCAAATTAAAAATATGTCTTAATCCTCTCTCTTCGCAGTCGTGTGAGGTAGTGAGACGGTAAAATGTGCATCTCGCTTTCAAGAGGTTATGAGTTTCATCTCTGTCGACTGAGCAGTCCGCTTTGGTTTTTCGTGGCTTTCCCGTGACATTTAGACGAATGTTGCGGTGCGTACTTTCATATCACATTTTTCTTTCCGTCACCTTCGTTTAAACAATTTCCGTATAACCTTTCGGGTGCACTTTCAGGCTCGTGGTGTATGGTGGTGCCGGAGATGGCGCGGAGGATTGCGCATTGTAAATGTTATCGTCTGGCGTAACGGTCTAAAGCAGCATGCCTTGGTCCCTGGCCACGGAAAGCGGCTGGTGTTCGATATCACCCATGTGGTGCGGATTTTATGTCCCGGGTATAGGATCGGTGCCCACTCAGCATCGTGAGGAAAGTGAGGAGCTTACGCTAGGAACGCGATCCTAGTCACGAAAACCAACGTTCCGGCTCGGGGATGCCGAGATGCTGACCACAACTCCTCCTCGTATTATTTGGATGATCGCCCACCTATGCTGTGCGTTAGTGGGCGTGAGGCCAGCAGTCGGGTTGGTAGGCCTGCGCTCTCCTAGGACTGCCACGTCAGGGATTTTGTTTTAATGTTATCGTCGTGGTGCATTCGTGGTCCTCAAGCAGGGGTGATACTTTCTGGGGCTGGAGTTGCCATGTTGGTACAAGAGCTGGGTTGAACTCTCAGCGCTTGATATAGACTTCCGCGCCTCTCTGTGGTCTGCGACCTTTGGCCTACTACGATACCTCGCTTTAGCCATTCCTCTTGAGGGCGTAACTCTCAATAGATCTTTGTGGAGTGCGTGAGCTGTCCCCATTGTTATCTTAGGGATGCGTCCCTTTCAGCTGGCAAAGTGCGGGCGCAGCGGACCCCTAGCACTCGTGGTACCTCTGACGTTACTAGAGGAACCTCCGGCCGAACACAACGAGCCCCTCCCGAATGGGAGCTGTTCGGATTGGGTTGGACTCGAGGGGGCAGTGTGTTCCCGTCACCCACGGGCAATTGGGTACCTCTGGCCAGGCCATCGGCCGACCGGAGGGGGTAGAGGGTTGCCTCATAAGTCCAGGGAACTAGCCTGCAGAGCTAGTAGCTGGTGAGCTAGACACTGGCGGCCCTACCAAGGTTTATTGGTAGCTGGTTCATTAAGGACCGGCGCGTAAGTGGCGTATCCACTTCCGTCCTGTCTGCTGTGTGCAGTGGGGGGCAGTTTATAAAATAGGTACTGTCCTATGGTAAATAGACCCGAGAGGCCCGGGTTCAGGTCCTACGGGGCCTGGACTAATGGGAGTAGATCCTCACATTAATTGATTATCTTTCATTTATTCCTCCAACGTGCAAATGTATATATTATTACTGCATGGTTTTCAAAAGGTGTACTTTTACGATTATGCTAGAGAAAATTTAATCGTTAGAATGTGTCACGTTTTGTGACACCAGGATGAGAAGAGGGAGGAGGTATTTAGAGAGAAGAAGGTGTTGTAGTGATTTCTAGCCTAGTGGAACTGCTCTCAACTTTGGCATTCCGTAATTTGCCATCTGCACAGTGTGTCTTATTGCTTCCTCCCCCTCTTCCTTTTCTTTCTCCCCTACCAAAAAGCCATATTTCACACAGCACAACACAGAAGGTACTTGCTGTAAGGTGCTGCATATGAAAATCGTCACCCAACCCTGTAATTTGTAATTTTCAGCACCCGCCTCTAGCTGAGCATGTATTAAGGTTTTACATATTGTCGCGTCTTCCCTCATTTTAAATTATGTACCGGAACTTCGAGAAATGGTTACCCGTGGATCCAAAAGTATCTAGAACATTCACTTTACTTCATCCGTTATTTCTTGGCGAAATATCTCCATAAAAACTATTTCTGTCACATATCACGGCATGATATCTTAAGTCAGCGGGAGGCAGAAGCAGCAGTGAACTAGTAACGAAATGTCGATGTGTGTTAGCCATGAACTTAGAAGCAAAAGAAAGTAAATTACCAAATGAAATATTTTCAAACTCATAAGTGAAATTTATAGGTTGACCCATAAATTTTAACTTATCATGAAAGATTTCATGCCTAATGAAATCCTTGGCAATAGATTTTGTATTAATCGACAGACTTGTATACAGATATACCTACTCTTTGTTCTTTTCAGATCAGTAAAATAAAATGTAAAGTAGAAATCAAAGAGCATTTTGGACACCTGCTTTTATGTGTTTAATCGAGGCGCCAAAGGCACAGAATGCTACAGACACAAAACATTTTTATAAAAATAATGCAGGGCAGTGTTTCAGGACATCTCACTATTATAGAGATTAACCTTCCATTGTTGGTTAAACATTCACTGCAATAATTTGAGAACTATCGCACCCTGCACATAGTAACAAACATTCTTTGTCTCCACTTTAGTCAAATAACAGGATTCTGGAGAGCTAGGACGCTAATTCAAATTGTCTTTTCCCTTTCTGCAAAGAAACGTTTACATATTCACTCACGACTATGTGTTATTAATAATATTCTTACCACATATTTGGCTTTATCTAAAAAACATAAAAATTGGAGTAGGATTTTATTGACTATCTCACGGTTAAACGAATATGTACATAGAGGACAAAAAACAAATAGACCGAAATATTAAATCATCAAACTGTTTCTGTACACTATTCTGTTTCACATTACTTTGATGTGTGGTTATATACGGTTATCCTCTTGAACATCCACGTGAGAAACAAATGACGTTAGAAATAAACGGAAAATTCTAGAGAAGTGATAAATGTTTGGGATAAACAGCTATAATAGGTTAAAACACACCATTTCCTAGCTTTATGATAAGAGTAGTATGGCGCAGAATAAAAGTGGCATAGCTGAAAATTCATTTTCAACAAAAGAGTAACGCTCAAACACGTTGTAACCGAATGCACTTGCTATTTCCAATAAATTACTATATCACCTGGATCGAAGAAATTGTCATCATTATTTCAACGCTTAAAACAAGTTAAATCTGATCATAGTGTAAACTACTGTAATATATTTTATACAAATTACCTTCTATACTTACTGTTCTGCAAACTATTCCTCAGAATATAATTATTTCTTTTAAAAACTAGACAACCTACAAATTCAGGTTTACGTAGGTTACAGTAGGCAAATCGATATCAATGTTTTAAAGAACGTATCTATAATGCTTTTGAAATCCTCTTTCTGTGCAACGACCACAAGAAAATAAAAGAAGAATAACGATTTCACAATTCAGCAAAAGAAGTATTTGAAAATTCAAACAAATAACGAAAATGTTAACTCCATAAAATAAACATTTGAGAAAATATAGATCCACACATTTTGTTAAGTAGGATTTTAGTACTTGATAATTATAGAACTGTAATTGGGATTAATAAGGACTTTAATATTACCATTAAATTATATAATTTTAAAATAATTTATGTGAGTGTACCAAAATCAAAATAATTACACATACTTTTCAAAAAATTCAAATTTTCTAGAAAAATATCCGTTTAAAGCATAGGGAGTTTTTCAGTCACTTTCTTGTAAAATACCCATGTAAAAGCCCAGTTTGCTATTCAACCAACTTTTTGTGTTTTAATTATGCTGTTCACAAAAGCAAGCAAACACACACACAATTACACAAACAATGCTGCTTTAGTGTCAGAGAGCTTCCAAATTCCTATATTCTGTGAAATTTCCCTATGAAATATTTTGATGGAATGCAATACTTCGTCTACTTATCACGGTTGGAAGGTAAAATAATATTATACAGTTGGTAATACTTTCCTGTATGTTTAATTACTCTGAAGCTTTTTGACTATTTTAAAGTCTTAATTACCATGATTAGGCGGCACCGTGGCCGAAGGTTTAGCCCGCTTGACTCTCACCAAGACGACCCAGGATATTTCTTTTTTAACGTCCTCCAACGTTAAGTCATATCGGACGATGAATGGAATGGGTAAAATGATGCTCAAATGAGCCCAGGGTCCATAGAGCTTAGAGTTACCCCACATTCGTCTTACAGGATAAGGGAAAACCCAGGTAACTCACCCTGACCGAGATTCGAAATCGAGACCTCTTGAACGTGAGGAAGACACGCTACCACCACGCTACCATCTACACTACTACTGAGGTTCGATCCCAGGCGACGGAATGTCAGATTTCTGGTGGACAACGCGGCGCAAAGGGCGGGTTTCCTCCGGAATCTCCAGTTTCCCCCATCACCATTCCAACCATTGCTTCGTTATTTTTACATGTATTCATTTAGCCCTTATTCTATCATCCATTCTCTCTCTATCACACCAGACATTGAATTGATCACCTATCCTGGCTTCGCTATCTGATCCACAGTTTCTGTACCTCAACCCGACATCTAAAGGCATAAGGGATAGAGAAAGAAGAATCCCCTAACACCGCGATGGTGGTAGAACTAGGGAAGTTGAAGAATTACCATACTTAAAATATCAAGAAAAGGGTTTAAAGGCAATGAATGGTGCTGTAGAATACAATATAGCCGGGAGAGCAATACTCTGGGAGAAATTTGGAGAATGTAAAGGGTTTTTGGGAAGGAGTTAGAAGAAGGATTGAAGACATAGAAATACAAACACTTTTTGCTGATAAAGTTGGAAAAATATCATTAGAATCGTACATTACAATAAAAATTATATGGGAAACTTGGAAACTTTTTTTTGTTTTTTTGTTTAAAGTCCTCCAACGTTAAGTCATATCGGACGATGAATGGAATGGGTGAAATGATGCTCAAATGAGCCCGAGGTCCATAGAGCTTAGAGTTACCCGACATTCGTCTTTCAGGATAAGGGAAAATCCCGGAAAAAGCCTTATCCAGTTAACCCACCCTAACCGAGATTCGAACTCGGGACCTCTTGAGAAACGGTTTTCCTCTAAAACCGTGCCCAAATAAGCGAGAAAAGTAAAGTAAAAGAAAAGTAATATTTGAAAGTTTAGGGACAGAGTTGTGTAGAAAGGAATATATATATATATATATATATATATATATATATATATATATATATATATATATATATATATATATATATATATATATAAGAAATGGCTCAAAATGTATAGAAAGATTGCATTAATTAAACTTTTTAGTAGAGATTATATGAAAGCTGGAGGGTTTCTAAATACAACTAAAAAGAATTGGAATTGATGAGATATTTAAACGTTTCTCGGAACTCATTTATTACGAATGTTTTTCGGGATTGCAGCCAAATGATGTTTTCCTCCTCCAAGCTTTCAGCCATCTTAATTCTGTGACCTTCTCCAGAGTTAAGATGCCTGAAATCTTGGAAGAGGAAATCATCGTCTGGCTGCAAACCATCGCAACAAATGGAGTTCGTATTAAAAATAACAGTAAACAAGTTATCAACTATTTGGTAGTTTGTATTTGTAAAAAGCTTAGTACAAATAAATAAAATTCAAGGTCAATACCAGAGCTAGGAAGTTCGAATCGAGTTGCTTCAGCAGTGTAAGAGCGGCCATATATGGTTATACAACGCATGTACTATTGCTGACCGATCTAATAAATATTACAAAAAGAAAAGAAAAAAAGCAGCGCTACTAGCAAGGGCAAGGTTCGTCGTAGAATGCAACTCATTACTGCAAAACGGTGTAACTACATGACACAGAACACGTTGGTAGGAAGGAAGACATCCGAAAACATATTTGTTGTGCTTCAAAGATGAGTAACTAAATTTGCTGTATAACCATTGTATGTTTTCCAAAAGCGTACTTATTCATGTCCTTATTTACTTTATTATATACATTTCAGAGAATACTTCAGCAAACATGGAAAAAAGAGAAGCCAGATCGAGAAAGTAAATTAGCTGAAATCATTAACGAATTTGTAACAGACTAAATCTTGTTTTACGGTACATAGAATGAGTTTTTCATTTGAAAGGCTTCAAAGTTACACTCTTGTTCTTAGTAATATGGCCGCAGATGAGTAAATGTGTAGTAAAATTCCTGCTTGGCATTTTGTCTGGTAAGAGTCGTCAGATATTTACAAAATTAATTTTATTATTTGGATATTATTTTATATTCGATCAGGAAATGTTACAATCCACGTTCTAATTGCCACAATGTGCCTATTTAAATAATGAGATCTGCCAGAGATAACCCTGTATGTACAATATAAGAATTTGTGTGTTGTAGTTAATGTTCTACATAGATGTGCATTTACGAATGTCTCACAAGTCATATTTTTTCTCTGGGCAAACGGTTTCAATGCCTCTCCGCAGTACGTTTCTTATCTATGACTTGTTTGGATGTTGGGAGGAGGTCGGTCGCAACCTGCATAGGGAACAACGAGCGATACAAACTTCCTAGCCCTGGTCATTAGTTACATATACAGCTTCTTATCACTTTAAGGCATAGTGACCTGATTTCAAACTCTCTCATGGTAATTAATGTTAATGTGCGACTTGAACAAAAGAATCATTTTATATGAACAGTAACAATATATAAGCGTTTTAATTGTGATTGTGAAGAAAAGGGAGTGAATGTTACACTTTAAGTGCACTTTTTTGAATTCGCACATTTTTTGTGATTATATCACTGTGGAACTTTTTATAGGAATAACAGTACATCTGCATTAGATACATGAAGTAAAAGTATGATTTTATTTCGGGAGGAGATAAAAAAATAACCCTTGAGAATAATACTGGTCATGTAATAACTATTTTAATTTATTGAGTGTGAAAATGCGCGTCAAAGCCCGGTTTAAAACTGTGTAAAATTTCACAGCCACAATGCTCGGCCCCAGGATATGCTTTTTGTTTTTGTGTTTTCCTATCGCCCGCCTCCCTTACGCTGGATTCCCTTCTCTGTTGGACTTACCCCGAGGGCGACTAGGGGTTGGGATGTACCCTCTTTCCAACCGCATCTGGCTCACACATTAATATCCGTATTTCAAAAATTACACCAACAAAATTTTGTCTGCATTCTTCAAAGTTGAAAGTTTTTTCAAGAATTGTGTCTCTAAGGTAGTGACAGAAACGATAATCATAATACTGCATTACCATAGACATTAATAATTACATATAATGGCCACTTTAACTCCCAACACAATGATCAAAGAATAAAAATAAAAGCTTTCAGCACATACCTTTCGGCTCAATAATTGATGTTACGATTGTATCTTTTATTTTAAAATGTTCGTATGAAGCAATTAAGTGTATGTTAATTCCTAATTCTAAATGAACAATGTATTGTGAAATGGACGCACAAAAATTATAAGTATTTACATATTGATCACGAGAATGTAAAAGAATGTCTAAATGAGTCCAAATTAAGTCTTAACGAACCAGTATAGAAGTTGCATAAATAGCACTGATAGTCCATATCAATCAACTGGTCAACTAGCATCAATTAAATAGAAAAAGGGGATAGTCATCATATAAGAATAGTAATCACTAAATGAGC